>JBBPTR010000007.1:0-186121 GCA_038094255.1 Porphyrellus aff. niger
GCTACAAGTACTTCACATATCGGTACATACGAAACACAATGACCTAAAAAAGAAATAAGAATGTGAGTCATAAGAGCCAGCCAGCTACTCCCGCTGACGGCCATTCCACAGAGCTCATCTAAATCCCACAGGTCGTGTACCCTATACGCTTCTCGACATGTTTTCCAAGCTCGGGTACTGTTACCCTGTCGCATTCATCGGCGTGATTCTGATTGACGTACTCATTCAATAGTGCCCTTGCCCTTTTCCTTGCCCCCGTTTCTGCATTGGTCCTCTATGTTTCGAGAGTCACAGCGCCCGACATGGGGAACCAGAAGGGGTTGGTTGCTGTGGACTTCCTGGTTATACCTGGTGCAGATGACCCAAAGACTTGCAACCTCACTGTGATGCAGGGTGCATTTAGCCCGTCAATTGAGTTCATGGTGGATCTTGACATTGAAAACCCCCTCAATATCACCTATTCAATTTTAAACCAAGTTGCACCTGCTGTGTATGTGTGCCTCTTCAGGACACTCAGCAAGTGTATTGACTGATATAATTTTATTTACCAGATATTATTATATCACTGCACTAGGGGCCTACAAGTACGAGCTTGTATTCAATTCTTGTCATTTCATTCTTTGACATGACCACTCTAGCAATTATTTAGGCAGCAGTAATGTGTTTAAAACTCCTAACTACTTGGGTTAGTGTCAGGTGAGTATAATGCCAGGATTGTTAGCTGCATGGTGGAGGCATTGTGTCAGGATCACCAGAAACTGTGGTGGCAACACTCATAGGATGGCACACTGTGAACTAGAAGATGAGATTGAGTTGTTCATACACAGGAAACTCAGATATGCTACCTAGAACACAAGAAGCATGATGTTTGGGGAAAAGAATGGAAATGGAACACAATAGGCAATATGTGTTACAATTCACCCCCAAGGCTTCTACCAATGGCAACCGGAACCAGACATACAGGACAATGCTTACAAACTCTACGAGGAACAATGGAGAAGTGACAACATCACAGACTTACTCGAGGCAGAAGCGGCAGGGCTATACAAGGAGAACGAGGGATTATTGGATTACTTTCCCATGGGCTACGGGAACTCCACCAACCGTCCAGACTCCCTACTCCCCAATCCAGATCTATGGATCAATCCCACGATGCATGCATTAGGAAGGCCTGGGAGTCGTACCTTGGCAAGAACACTTTGGGAACGCCACTGATGTGCCACCATCAGTGGCGCCACCACCATTTCATATGCTGAGTTTCATTCTATTTCCAATTCCCTATTTATCCTTCCTCTTTCTATTTATATTCTTGATTGATCAGCTCCATTTCCAATTCTCTATTTATATGGGACACCCCAGGGAAACCCCAGGGATTCCCCTATGCCTACTTTCCTATTATGGATGTTTACCTCTCCTAAAGCGTTCTCTCACACACTTTGTACTCCGACCCTTCATAGTATTTATAGCACTCATTCCATACCCTGTAACCTTAAGTTAGTTCTATGCAATCTTATGTGGTGACTATATGACTGCCTTGGGAAAGCTCCGCACTTTAGGCAAGACTTGCTCCTCGAACCTTCTCTTCCCTCGATCCCTGACCCAGATACTTGGGACCTTCTCTCAAGTGGAGCTCCATTCGATCCATTACCCGTTTCCCTTGACTCACAGTCGCTGTGCCTCCTCGTGAGTGCCACCTGTGTGGATTCAAGGAGGTTAGTTTCTTGAGGTTGCTGTTAGCCATCACGTTAGCATAACAGTGTCCCTCCTGATCGTTTCTTTTATAATAGTCTAGTTTCCCCATCTTCCATTGTTCCCAGTTTAGTAGCCTCTTAGCTATATAAACCTTGCTGCTCTGTATCCTAGTCTTTATACTTGATCTGTGCAATCTACATGGCTCTTGTGACCAAGCTTCCGCTTGCCTCTAGTCCCTCAGTTGAAGCTCTTGCTTCTCCCTCAGTCCCCTTAGTCTAGACTTTGGTCTACCTCTTAGATTCCTTAGTTCATGACCATCTGTCACATCCTTAGTCCTTGATCCCCTTTGAGGTCGTTGGTCTCTTCGTGAGTATCACCCTCGAAGGTCCCTTGGTTACTAGACTTGTGTCTGCATAACAGCACTCATGAAGAGGCACAACTACCTCTTCAGGACAAGAACAAGGACAGCAGTGAAGTCTCTCTGGACTTGGATTGAAGGTTCCTCCTACAAGGATGGGCTCTACTCGATAAGGAAGGTTCCATGTATCCGGGTAAGGGATCAGAAACAGTGATGAAGTTTGAGGAGCAAAGGTCTCACCTAAAGTGTGAAGCTTTCCCAAGGTGGTCGCTAGTCACCACATAAGATTACATAGAACTAACTTAGAGTTATAGAGTATGTATGGGCGTCTTTATATATGGGGAAGAAGTGGAGTACGAAGCGTGTGAGAGAACACTTTAGGAGAGGTAGATGTCTGTATAAGGATAAAGGAGAAAGACATACAGTCACACATCCCAAGATGGACTAGTGTGGTGACAAATAGCAATAAGAGTGAAAGAGATATAAATAGGGATGGAACTCAGCAATATGAAATAGTGGAGCATCAGTGGCATCCGCAGTGATGGTGGCGTATCAGTGGCGTCTGCAGTTAATGGTGGCATGATGGTGGCACCAGCCAAGGCACCATGCCAAGGTACCGTTCCCATGTCCCATCTAGGTAGTCCTGCAGCATGAGAGTGTAGGGTCGATCCAGAGATCTATATCAGGTAGGAGTCAATCTGGACGGTTAGTCGCCAGTGAATAGCCCATAGGAAAGTAGTCCAGTAGCTGATTGCTCTCTTGGTAGAGAGAGGCAGCTTGTGCCTCTAGCATCTGTGTCACCTCTTGGTCCCATACTTCCTCTTGAGTGAGGAAGGTTCTGTTGAAGATGTCCAGTCCCAGTTGCCATAGTGAAGTTGTACCTGTCAACAGGGGTTGAATTGTAACAGATTGATGCCACAGAGGTATAAGATAGTTAGGATAATGGGCAGATGTTGGGGTTTCAGTTTCAATGGGGTCAACAAAGACAATCACATAGGTTGTGATCTGAGTGCTATCATGGCAGGCTTGAATGAACCAGTCCATAATGTTGCTCTGAGTCACACTTGAAGCTTTCAAATTTACTGGTTGAAGGTTCAGTGTGTTATGCAGACATGAGTCTAGTAACCAAGGGATCTTTGAGGGTGATACTCACAAAGAGATCAACGACCTCAAAGGGGATCAAGGACTAAGGATGCGACAGATGGTCACGAACTAAGGAATCTAAGAGGTAGACCAAAGTCTAGACTAAGGGGACTGAGGAAGAAGCGAGAGCTTCAACTGAGAGACTAGAGGCAAGCGGAAGCTTGGTCACAAGAGCCATGTAGATTGCACAGATCAAGTATAAAGACTAGGATACAGAGCAGCAAGGTTTATATAGCTAAGAGGCTACTAAACTGGGAACAATGGAAGATGGGGAAACTAGACTGTTATAAGAGAAACGATCAGGAGGGATGCTGTTATGCTAACATGATGGCTAACAGCAACCTCAAGAAACTAACCTCCCTGAATCCGCACAGGTGGCACTCACGAAGAGGTGCAGTGACTGTGAGTCAAGGGAAATGGGTGATGGATCGAATGGAGCTCCACTTGAGAGAAGGTCCCAAGTATCTGGGTCAGGGATCAAGGGAAGAGAAGGTTTGAGGAGCAAGTCTCACCTAAAGCACAGAGCTTTCCCAAGGCAGTCATATAGTCACCACATAAGATTGTGTAGAACTAACTTAAGGTTACAGGGTACGAAATGGGTGCTATAAATACTATGAAGGGTTGGAGTACAAAGCGTGTAAGAGAATGCTTTAGGAGAGGTCAACGTCCGTAAGAGGAAAGTAGGTGTAGGGGAATCCCTGGGGTTTCCCATCTAAATAGGGAATTGGAAATGAAACTGATTGATCGGGAATATAAACAGAAAGAGGAAAGATAAATAGGGAATTGGAAATGGAATGAAACTCAGCATATGAAATGGTGGCGTTCCCAAAGAGTACTTGCCAAGGTACGACTCTCAGGCCTTCCTAATGCATGTGCCGTGGGATCGATCCATAGATCAGCATTGGGAAGTAGGGAGTCTGGAGGGTTGGTGGAGATCCCATAGCCCGTGGGAAAGTTGTTACAATTCACCCCCAGGGTGTTACGCTAATGCGATGGCTAAACGATAACCTCAAGAGACTAACCTCCTTGAATCTGCACAGGTGGCACTCATGAGGAGGCGCAGCGACTGTGAGTCAAGGGATATGAGTAATGGATCGAATATGGCTCCACTTGAGAAGGTCCCAAGTATCTGGGTCAGGGATCGAGGGAAGAGAAGGTTCGAGGAGCAAAGGGTCTTGCCTAAAGCGTGAAGCTTTCCTAAGGTGGTCATTTAGTCACCACATAAGATTGTGTAGAACTAACTTAAGGTGACAGAGTACGAAATGGGCGCTATAAATACTGTGTGGGAGCGGAGTACGAAGCGTGTGAGAGAACGCTTTAGGAGGGGTAAATGTCCATAAGAGGAAATAGACGAAGGGGAATCCCTGGGGTTTCCCTGGATAAATAAGGAATTGAAAATAGAGAAATGGAATGAAACTCAGCAGATGAAATGGTGGTGCATCAGTGGCGTTCCCAATCCGGCCTTGCCAAGGTACGGTTCTCAGGCTGTCCTAAAGTGTATGCCGTGGGATCAATCCATAGATCTAGATCAGGGAGTAGGGAGTCTGGATGGTTGGTGGGGTTGTTGTAGCCCATGGGAAAGTAATCCAGGAGTCCGTCCTTCTCTCCGTGAAGTCCCACAGCTTCTGCCTCCAGTAGGTCCATGATGTCGTCACTCCTCCATTGTTCCTTGTAGAGATGATATGCGTTGTCCTGTACGTCTGGTTCTGGTTACCATTGATAGAAGCCCTGGGGGCAAATTGTAACACAGGGCTTCTATCAATGGCAACCGGAACCAGACGTACAGGACAATGCATACAAACTCTACAAGGAACAATGGAGGAGTGACGACATCACGGACCTACTGGAGGCAGAAGCAGCGGGCCTGCACAGTGAGAAGGATGGGCTCTTGGACTACTTTCCCATGGGTTACAACAACCCCACCAACCGTTCAGACTCCCTACTCCCTGATCCAGATCTATGGATTGATCCCATGACATACGCATTAGGATGGCCTGAGAACCGTACCTTGGCAAGGCTGTATTGGGAACGCCACTGATACGCCACCATTTCATCTGCTGAGTTTCATTCCATTTCATATTCTCTTTATGGCAATCCCTCTTACTATTTATATCTCTCATGAGACTGATCTCTTCTCTCTATTTCCAATTCCTTATTTATCCAGGGAAACCCCAGGGAAACCCCTTCGTTTACTTTCCTCTTCTGGACGTTTACCTCTCCTAAAGCGCTCTCTTGCATGCTTCGTACTCCAACCTTTCATAGTATTTATAGCACCCATTTTGCACCCTGTAACCTTAAGTTAGTTCTATGCAATCTTATGTGGTGACTATACGACTGCCTTGGGAAAGCTCCGTGCTTTAGGCGAGACCACTCCTCGAACCTTCTCTTCTTCCCTCAATCCCTGACCCGGATACTTGGGACCTTCTCTCGAGTGGAGCCCCATTTGATCCATCACCTGTTTCCCTTGACTCACAGTCGCTATGCCTCCTCGTGAGTGCCACCTGTGCAGATTCAAGGAGGTTAGTTTCTTGAGGTTGCCGTTAGCCATCGCGTTAGCATAACAAAAGTAATCCAGTAACCCATCATCTTCCTTGTGTAGCCCCGCCGCTTCTGACTCGAGTAAGTCCGTGATGTCGTCACCTCTCCATTGTTCCTCATAAAGTTTGTAAGTGTTGTCCTGTATGTCCGGTTCTGGTTGCCAGTGGTAGAAACCTTGGGGGCGAATTGTAACAGACACTGTCCATGTGGATGTGAAACATGTATCAAGAGATGACCATAAGGTCAGGAACAGTTACCTTGTGACGATTGGAGAGAAGAGCAGAGATGAACGTCACTAAGGGAAATCAATAGTGTTATGCTAACATGATGGCCAATGACAACCTCAAGAAACTAACCTCCTTGTACACACGGGTGGTACTCACGAGGAGATGCAGCAACCGTGAGTCAAGGGAAACACAGTGATAGATTGTATGTCATAGATAGGCTCCACTCAATGAGACTCCAAAGTATCTGGGCAAGGGATCAAGGAGAAGTGAAGATTCAAGGAGCAGAAGGGTCTTGCCTAAAGTGCAAAGCTTTCCCAAGGTGGTCATGTAGTCACCACATAAGATTGCATAGAACTAACTTAAGGTTACAGGATACAAAATGGGTGCTATAAATACTATGAAGGGTCAGAGTACAAAGTGTGTGAGAGAACACTTTAGGAGAGGTAAATGTCCGTAAGAGGAAAGTAGGCATAAGGGAATCCCTGGGGTTTCCCATCTAAATATGGAAATTGAAAATAGATTGATTGAACTAACTGAGCAAGGAATATAAATAGAAATAGCAAAGTCAAAAGAAGAATATGAAATGGAATGAAACTCAGCATCTGCCAAGGTACCCGTGCCAAGGCACAACTCTCAGGCCCTCCTAATTTGTGTGACGTCTTGCCAAAGTGTGATCAATCCATAGATCTAGATCAGGGAGTAGGGAGTCTGGGCGATTGGTGGTGATCCCGTATCCCATAGGGCAATAGTCTAGGAGACTGTCGTCCTTCTTGTGTAGTCCTGCTGCTTCTGCCTCCAGTAAAGTTGTGATGTCATCGTTCCTCCATTGCTCTACATAGAGCAAGTATGTGTTGTCCTGTATGTCCGGTTCCAGTTGCCATTGGTTGAAGTGTGTCCTGTTAGAGTCCTGGGGGTGAATTGTAACAAATAGGGACAATAATGAGTACCAGACTCAGAAGAAGAAAGAAGGAACAAGATATGTCATAATGGTAGAGTCTGGGAAGGATCTCTACGTCACAAGGGATGGAAATGAAGAGGATCGAATGAAAGACAAGGAAAATTGTAACACAGTGTGTCACTTTACAGACTTGATCCTCAGTGGAGTATTGCTAACTCAGTGACATGTTTTCACAAGCTATGATATCCCTATGCTCATGGAACAGAATAGCCACAATCATAGCTAGTTTGAGTCCAGCCCCTGTCCTCACAAGGTGTAGACACACCAAGCCAATGTGAGTATGGTGCTGTCCATAGCTCTCCATCATCAGGGGGGCTGGACAATCCATCAGGTGGTGAGACTCATAGGAAAACCAGTTATGGCTGTCAGTAACTCAAGAATTGATGTATGTAAGTACTTTTATAAGTAGTATACACTTCCTGACCACATGAAATTGTACAAGCCCCTAACAAAAAATACCAACTCACACTCATCTTCCACTTCTTCAAGGCTCTGCATTCAACAATTTTCAATGTTCAACCCTCAATCAACACATCCTCTAACCACTATTCCCATTTGTCTGCAGTTTCAAGAAAGGGGGTTTCTGTCCCTTCTCATCATGAACAAAGACAACATGTGGATAGGTAACCTCAGAGGAGGGTCCTCCAGGTAAGCTATTTTATCCACGAACTTTTCGGGGTCACCATCACATAGTAGTCCACTGTTGTCAAAGCGCTTGCGTTTATGCATCGACGGTAACGAAGGGTCAGTGTACGCCGGATGAACTGGCTCTTCGACGAGATCGACAGGGACGCATTATGTAAGAAACGGTCCCGGTCCGAGGATGGTTACCTGCAAAGATAAGGTCCGTAAATCGGATACCGATGATACCCATAGGTAAGAGTGCGTGTAGGTTACCTTTATGTTCCAGTTAGGATCGAGCTCTTCGGCGAGGCATTCACTAGGGCTTCAAGGGCTAACCCGCACCCAATCAGTTGCTTCAACGTGAGTCCTCTGAGTGACAAGAACGCACCAATTTGCTGTAGTGCACATCAACTTCAAGGTCGGATGGAGTCCAACAACCACTCACCTGACCGAATAGTTCACAGTGCCAGGCGCTGAACGGATGGCAGATGGTGACGACACTTGAATAGTCGACCTCCCATCGGTTTGTTCTCTTCACGGAAAAACCTTCCGGCTCACATGAGAAGTGTCCCAGAAGTTTATTTCGAAAAGGCCTCGCGCATCGTTGTCGGTCATGCCTTTGACTTCCGATAAGACAAAGAACACGGCATCGTTCACGACGACGTCGATGCGACCGAATTTTTCCAGATCCGCAACAAATGCAGCGATCGCCTCTGCGAGTTTGGGAACATTAAGCCTGAGGACTAGAAGTCACTTGCGGCATTTTAAAGCCAACTTGGAGAGAACATCGGGTTTATGCAGCGTTGCGACGACTTTATCGCCCTGTTGAGGGCGCACTCAGTGGTACAAAGTCCAAGGCCAGAGGAAGAACCAGTGACTGAAGGAGATGAGTACAAGAAAGATTATTCGATAACAAAACACTCACTGAACCAGACTTTTGTCTGCTAGTGGGATGTCATTATGGAGAAGAAAAGAGAAAAGGTGGGTTATTAGTATTGGTTTTGACATCGGACGTGGTCCGGGAATCAAGAAGTACAGATTAATTGCTGTCTGTGGTTGGTTGGTGATGCGGCATGGATCAGAAACGCACAGCGTATTGCAATCGATTATTCCCACGATTATCCGAACTTTGAACGTGTCAATAACTTGGATCAAGTCTGACGCAACAGAATGTACACGAATTAAATCAAACCCTTGGGAGAGAGCTCATGTTGATGGGTCGGTGGGTCGATTTACAGATTCGACCCTCAGGGAAGTATACTAACTCGGTAACGTGTTTTCGCTTGGACTTGGTCCCGGGACTTCAGTAACTCGAGCATGAATGCATGCATTTTTACAAACAGTATACACTTCGTGACGACACGACATCGTACAAGACCCTCGCTTCCACCAAAAATCGTGATTCGTGATTATCTTCCGCTTCTCCAGTGCTCGGGGTTCACTGTCCAACGTCCAGGCTTCAAACCTGCGTGCCACTTCCATGGATAATGATGACCATGTCACGTCGCTGCCATCTTGCTTACCCACGCTCGCGCATGCATCCACCCCGGACGACACTGGTATGACGTGGTCGCAACTACCATCTTCAAACGAGCGCAAACGCCCGCTTATCGCCGCCTACGACGATAACGGCAAGGGCCACCACAACGTGACGATTGCGATGGAGCGACCATCATCACGTCGCCGTGACCGCAGCGTGAGTACCACTGGCACTATCGCATTTTGACTCGACTCGACGGCCCGTCGACGATAGCACGACCATCACGACGACAACGCAACAGTAATGACGGCGCGACCGCCTTACCACGACTCAGTACTCAAGACTGATGCCAGCGGTGTGAGTTTCGTGACGACGATGGGTATGGGCACGCAACAGGCATACCCGCGCAAAAACCTGTATCTGTGCACCGGGTGCGGGTGCGGGTATAGGATACCCGAGGGTACCCCTGCTATTCCCTATCCAGCAGCTGGATCCCTGTGCTCAGCGGCGGTGATATGTTTCAATCCTATGATCGTCGGCGTCTTGCCTCAACCTCGGTTAGGTTCTCTGCCTGGTACAGTAGTCTCCGTCCCTGTTCCAAGTTCGTCCGTCTCTGTCTAATTCTGTTTTTCTAGTTCCCTCTCCCGTCTGTGTCTTCACGGGATCAGACTCGTGTCTAGTATCATTCTCTGGTCCTCTACCTCAGGAACTCGAAGGCCTGTTCACAGTACGCCCTTTCCTACTTGCCGTCTCATACTCGCCCTCTCCTCTGACAAGACACGAATACCCTGAAACTGTTAATGTCGTCAATCATCATACACTGGCGCCAGATCAAGAAACATGCGGCTACTCCTGAGCCACTCCTTGAAACTTGTAGGAACACGACATTGAAGGTGTGGTGCGATGCCTGCTCAACGCTGAAGTTCTTGCGATTTGCCGGCACTCTTACTCTTGACATGCAACAGCCACATTCGGCTATCTCATAAGGGTCCATTCCGCTCCTGGACAGCCGTCGATGCTCATTCAGACCAGCTATGGCGAGGACGGAGGGAGAACATGTGCCATCTCCAGGATGATTTCATTTAGCATCTGTACGTCATCGAACCTAATGATCATTTCCTTCTCAATAGGTCTTCATGATCAATGCGACAACTGTACCAATGATCGATACTCAAGTCTTCAATAGTCATCACACGCGGCATAAGTACCTCAAAGCCATACAGGCGAGAGAGTGAAATGACACCTGTAACTGCCGCCATTGACGTGGGCTGTGTGCCGCAGTCCGTCTAGGTGGGGCTGCTTATTTCTTCACTGGCGACGTGGTGAGCATTTACACGGTCTCAGAAAGGGTGGTACGGCATGACTTGTCGTCTATCAAGTTGCAGATTGACATCGGTCATCTGGATTAGTTCGTCCTCTGGTATCATACTGATCAGCACAGCTACGAGCACAGCATAGGCTAGTACATACGAAACACGGTGACCCAAAAAAAGAAATGGGAATGGGAGTTGGGACATGAAAGCCAAACGGCGACTCCCACTGACGGTCATTCCACGGAGTTTATCTAAAGCCCACAGCTTCTGTACCAATATGCTTGTCTCGACACGTTTACCAAGCTCGAGTATCGTTACCCTGTCCCGTTCATCGACTTGATTGTGACTGACGTACCCATTCAATTACAACCTTGCAATTTTCCTTGCCTCTGTCCCTGCGTTGATAATTGAGGTTCTACAATATCCTGTCATGCCGCTTCAAGAGTTTCCATTCCCATCACACTTTACTGTGATGAGTCTGAGTATGACCCAAGGATTATCAACGTCGGCTTACGGATGATCCCGGCGTCTATTGCGGACCAGATCGCCGCCAATGTTAACATTACAGTGTCCCCCACTACTACCTTTGTTACAGTCCAAATGTTCACTGCTCCTGGGTATGTGTGCTTCTTCAGGATGCTCAGCAGACGTATTGACCAATATGATTTGTTTACTGGAGATTATGAGGCCATTGCAAGGGAAGTTGGGTACGTGCTTGTATGTTGATCATTGTCATTTCTCTCTTTGACATGAGTCTCCAGGACGGGGAGAGTACTAGCCATAAATGCGGTATTTGGTATTGGCAGCGTGCTTTAATGTTGGGCAGGTGTAGTTGGAGTCCGAGTGGTGTAAGCCTGCTAGCATACAATCACATATGATGCTATATCTCCGCCGCTCCTCGTAGAGATAGCAGCAGTACCCGTACTTGATAGTCGCCCTATAGAGCGTGGTCCAGTTCTGTTTGTCTGTGTCTCCGCTGTTGGCCATGGTCTGCTTACAGTAGTATTGTTAACCAATCATTGATTTGCAAATGAAACATTACCGTATTCAGGTTCGAGGACCCTCAGTGGCCTATGCTAGTATCGTCGATAGTGTGAAGCATGAGTGTGTCTGGAATTGTGAATGTGCCTCCTGCGAGTCCTTTGCCTAGTGAAGTCCAATGAGTCATAGCAGTACTGAACCGATTTGGTCAGCTTAGCCCTTAGCAAAGATCGCTGTCCGATCTACAATAATTTCGTGGCACTTGCTCGAGGGCCAAGCGAGATAGAAGTGATCATTGCAAGGTCCTCATGTGCTGTACTTGATCCCTATCAGGCGCCTCGTCACGGTCAGACCGTTCACCCTCGTCAAAGACCGAGAAACGTGTCATGATCATCACACCACTTTAGATGTGGTCCGAGCGTTTGCTGGTACTGCTTCTGGCCAGTTACGATGATGACGCTTTCTGTCATCAACTCAGATGTTGCCAGCACCCCGCCGGTCCCACGCTTCCATCGCGTTCGTTCGAGCAACGTTACTTCGTCTTGCCACTGCCCATATTCCTTCAGGCAGCTCGCTTGTCCCCTCCCTGTTGTCATATATGTGATACGTCCCCAAAGGTGTCATTGTGTATCAAGGACGGTCGGGCTCTTACTGACTGATGACGGTTATCGTCTGAGATGTCATCGTGGAGGAGAGAAGAGTGAAGGTGGGTTATTTGTACATCGGAGGTGGTCCGGGGATCAAGAAGTACAGATCAATTGCTGTCTGGGTAGCATGCATCAGAAATGCGCAGCATTGCAATCGATTATTCCCACGATTGTCCGACACTGCCATGATCGACTTCGAACGTACCAACAACGTGGATGAAGTCTGACGCTACAGAATGTACACGAATGAAACCAAATCCTACTCGACTTGGGAAAAGTGCTCATGTTGAAGCTTGAAGGGTGGGTGGGTTGTTTTAGGACTTCAGTAACTCGAGCATCAATGCATGCATTTTTTCAAACAGTATACATTTTGCGGCGACACGAAATCGTACAAGACTCCCGCTTCCCCCAAAAATCCCCATTCAAGTTTACCTTCCGCTTCTCCAGTGCTCGGGGTTCACTGTTCAACGTTCAGGCTTCAAACCTGCGTGCCACTTCCATGGATAATGATGACCATGTCATGTCGCTGCCATCTTGCTTACCCACGTTTGCGCATGCACCCATCCCTAACGACACTGGTATGATGTAGTCGCAACTACCATCTTCAAACGAGCGCAAACGCCTGCGCATCGCTGCCTACGACGAAAACGATACGGCAGTACCGGCACCAGCACTAGGGCTACCATCACCACCACCGGCGCGAAGACGACGACAATGACGTGGCAATGCGGCCACCATCCCGTTGACGATGGCAGCGACGTGGCAGCGCGACTTACACCACCGCTACATCGTAGTGAGCATAGTGCGACGACAGCCAAGCTGGAAGGCTCCGCACTGCTTCCCTCTCCACGCGACGCTTGGGTTGGCTTCAGCGGGGCTACTACGTTCGTGACGATAACAAAACGACAAAGGCCACCACTACGTGACGATTGCGATGGGGCGACCATCATCACGTCGTCGTGACTGCAGCGCGAGCACCACTGGCACTATCGCGACTCGACTCGACTCAACGGCCCGTCGATGATAGCACGACCGCTATCACTCTAGCAGCGACACGAGGAGGAGGAGAAGCGTCTGCCCTCAATGCATGACCCTTGTGCTGGCAGAGACACAACGACAATGATACGATCGCGAAACACGCGGTCGCATCGTCACTGTTGTGCTGTTGTCTCGCCCTCGCTCAATTGTACTCACCCCAGTCACAGCATAAAACAACCGTACCCACGGGTAACCCGCTACGGGTATGGGTACGCAACAGGCATATCCTGTACCTGTGCACCGGGTGCGGGTGCGGGTATAGGACACCTGAGGATACCTGTGCTATTCCCTATCCAGCGGCTGCATCCCTGTGCTCAGCGGCGGTGATATGTTTCAATCCTATGATCGTCGGCGTCTTGCCTCAACCTCGGTTAGTTCTCTGCCTGGTACAGTAGTCTCCGTCCCTGTTCCAAGTTCGTCCGTCTCTGTCTAATTCTGCTGTTCCAGTTCCCTCTGCCATCTGTGTCTTCACGGGATCAGACTCATGTCTGGTATCATTCTCTGGTCCTCCACCTCAGGAACTCGAAGGCCTGTTCACAGTACGCCCTTTCCTACTTGCCGTCTCATACTCACCCTCTCCTCTGACGAGACACGAATACCCTGAAACTGTCAATGTCATCAATCATCATACACTGGCGCCAGATCAAGAAACATGCGGCTACTCCTGAGCCACTCCTTGAAACTTGTAGGAACACGGCATTGAAGGTGTGGTGCGATGCCTGCTCAACGCTGAAGTTTTTGCGATTTGCCGGCACTCTTACTCTTGACGTGCAACGGCCTCATTCGGCTATCTCATATGGAGAAAAGGGGGTCCATTCCGTTTCTGGACAGCTGTCGACGCTCATTCAGACCAGCGGTAGCGAGGACGGAGGAAGAACATGTTTTAGCATCTGTATGTCATTGAACCTAATGATCATTTCCCTCTCAATAGGCCTTTATGATCGATGCGACAACTGTACCAATGATCGATACTCAAGTCTTCAATAGTCATCACATGCGGCATATGTACCTCAAAACCATACAGGCGAGAGAATGAAACGACACCTGTGACTGCCGCCGTTGACGTGGGCTGTGTGCCGCAGTCCGTCTAGGTGAGACTGCTTATTTCTTCACTGGCGACGTGGTGAGCATTTACACGGTCTCAGAAAGGGTGGTACAGCACGACTTGTCGTCTATCAAGTTGCAGATTGACATCGGTCATCTGGATTAGCTCGTCCTCTGGTATCATACTGATCAGCACAGCTACGAGCACAGCACAGGTCGCTACATACGAAACACGGTGACCCAAAAAAGAAATGGGAATGGGAGTTGGGATATAAAAGCCGGCCAGCGACTCCCACTGACGGTCATTCCACAGAGTTCATCTAAAGCCCACAGCTCCTGTACCCAATACGCTTGTCTCGACATGTTTGCCAAGCTCAGGTATCATTACCCTGTTCAATCCGTCGACGTGATTGTGACTGACGTACCCATTCAATAGCGCCCTTGCCCTTTTCCTTGCCTCCGTTTCCGCGATGTCGATGACACTTTCATCCTACATTGTTAAGCCGGGTGAAAAATTGAAACTTACAGTCACCCGTACATCTGAGGAAGACCCAACCGCTATCAACGTCTACTACGAGCTCAACGGACGGCCTCGTCTGATGGGCCCGATCATCGAAGGTCTCGATGTTCAACAAAAATACACATTCACCCTTGTGGAAGTCCCAAATGGCATTTACAATGGGTATGTGTGCTTCAGGACACTCAAGAGCGACTAATATGATTTATTCTCCAGAACTATTCAGTACGCGGGAACACCACTTGAGTATGTGCTTGGATGTTGATCGTTGTCATTCCATTCTCTGAAATGGCCTCTCCAGCTCTACGGATCAAGTAGCCATTACTCTGCCGGCCAGTGTTATCGGGTAATGTCAGGCATATTGGAACTGGAGCAGTTTCAGGCGCAACCCCGAGCATCACTGGACTGCGTCGTCAACCGATGCGCGCTGTCATGAATGTCTTATTAACATTTATCTGTTTATACTTGAATGTTGTAGATCGTGCTACAACCGTCCTGTTCCGTTTTCACCTGCGTTCGTGCACAGACCAAGGACCGAGCACGTTGTCTTATGTTTTACCTCTTGTCCATATATTTCTTCCACCCAGCTATTTCTATTTGAGCTGATGCCTACTGCCTAGTACTGCTGTCCCTCAATAGGTTAAGTATATTGTTGATAGTGTGAAGTATGACTATGTCTGGAATGTGCCTCCTGCAAGTCCCAAGGTTGTCAGTAACTCAACAAGTGATGTATGTACTTTTACAAGCAGTCTACATTTCCTGATGACATGAAATCTTACAAGCTCCCCCCCACAAAAAATCCCAACTCATGCTTGTCTTCCACTTCTCTGATGCTCTGCATTCACCATTCACCATTCAATGTTTGACCCTCAATCAATACATTCTCTAACCACAATTCCTATTTGTCTGCAGTTTCAAGAAAATGGTTTCCTCTCTTCCTCATCAGATCAAAGTGATTTTGTATAAAACTTTTCAGGGTCACCATTTGCATAGTAGTCCAATGTTGTCAAGGCACTTGTGTTTCTGCATCAACAATAACAAAGAGTCAGTGTATGCTGGATGGACTGGCTCATTGACAAGATCAACATTGAGCATTTCATGAGAAACAGTCCTGGTTTGAGGATGGTTAACCATCAAGATAAAATGCATAAGTACTGTATATCAATGATACCCATGAAGGGTACATGTAGGTTACCTTTATGTTCTAGTTAGGAGCTCATCTGCAAGCCCCTCACTTAGGACTTTGAGAACCAAGTCAGTCTCTTCAATACAGCCTTCTACAAGCTGGAATGATGTACCAAATTTGTTGCAATGCACATCAGCTTCAAGGTCCAACATTGCTTGGGGATCATTCACCTGGCTGAATAGTGCATGGTGGCTGCCATTGAATGGAACCCTGCCATAGACAAGATTTAAAGGAGCCATTCTCCCATTGGCTTATTTACTTCATGAAACTCCTTCTAGCCTCCTGGCTCACATCGGATGTGCCCCAAAGGTTTACTTCAGAAAGGCCTCACATGTCATTGTTATGCTAATGTGATGGCTAATGATAACCTCTAGAAACTAACCTCCTTGTCTTCCTGTTACAATTCAACCCTCGTCTATGGGTACAACTTCATCTTGGTAACCAGGACCAGACATCTATGACAGAACCTTCATCACTCAGTGTTATGCTAACGTGATGGCTAATGATAGCCTTGGAAACTAACCTCCTTGTCTCCTGTTTGAGGGTGGTACTCACGGAGAGACACAGCAACCTCTACTAAGCAGAGAGCAAGGGGAACAGTGATGTCCTTCTGGACTAGGATCGAAGGTTCCTCCTCTGAGGACAGGCTCCACTTGATAGAAAGGAGTTCTGCATATCCAGGTAAGGGATCGGGAACAGAGATAGGGTTTGAGGAGCAAAGGTCTCACCTAAAGCGTGAAGCTTTCCCAAAGTGGTCGTATAGTCACCACATAAGATTGTGTAGAACTAACTTAGAGTTACAGGATATGAAATGGGCACTATAAATACTGTGTAGGAGTGGAGTACGAAGTGTGTGAGAGAACACTTTAGGAGAGGCAAGCATCCATAAGAGGAAACTAGGTATAGGGGAATCCCTGGGGAATCCCTGGGGCATTGTTACGATTCATTCCTTGTATCACTATGGTCGCTAGTTCGACCCTCACCTAGGACACTATTTCTTTTCTTCTGCGATGACTCACCCACATTCCATAGTATTCCCTACTATTCCATTTGCTTCGTCATCGCTTCCTTCCATCCGATTCCATCGCATTCTATCGTAAGCACTTTTAGTCACGCTTGGTCATTCGCTCAGTCATGCTTGGTCATGACTTGTCATCTTGCTTTGTCATGGAATATTCTTTCAGATTCCATGACATTCTTTCGCTAAGGTATATAATCCTCACCGCTCGCCTGTATATACCTTAGACTTGTTCTACTTGCATACATCTAGCAATCCACGCTAGCAGCACCTCTTCTGCGAGTCTCCGTCGTACTCTTAAGTCGACGCTTCTTGTCCACCTCTGTCCTGCGGGATACGTTAACGCCATCACTGCTAGGCATCCCCTAGCATATTCAGTCCTCGCCCTTGTTCCGCAAGTCTACGTCTGTCCCTACCCGGGCCAGTCGTAACAGGCATCCCATCTGAGTAAGAGAAGAAATATAAATAGAGCTTGCTGATGAAGCAAGGAACAGAAATGAAATAGAATGAAACTCAGCATATGAAATAGTGGAGCATAGTGGAGCATCAGTGGTGTCTGCAGTGATGGTGGCATATCAGTGGCATCCACAGTGATGGTGGCATTGATGGTGGCGCCACCAAGGCACCTATGCCAAGGTACCACTCCCATGTCCAGATGGAGAACATCTGTGGTGTGTGAGAGCCAGGTCAATCCAGAGGTCTAGATCTGGAAGCCTTGACTCTGGGCGATTAGTGGTAGACAAGGCATACCCTTGTGGTTGATAGTCCAGTAGTGGATCTGTCTCAGAGTAGAGCTCTGCTTCCTGCGCTTCTAAGAGAGAGAAGGTCTCTCTGTCCCATTGTTCATCGTCCATCAAGAAGGAAGTGGAGAGTGTGTCTGGTCCCAGTAACCATGAGGAAAAAGATGTACCCGTTGTGTAGGGGTGAATTGTAACACTCAGGAGGAAGTATGGGAGCAAGAGGTGATAGACATGCTAGAGGCACAAGCTGCTTCTCTCTACCAAGAGAGCGACTGGCTACTGGACTACTTTCCTATGGGCTACTCACTGGCGACTAATCGTCCAGACTCACTCCTGCCCAATCCAGATCTTTGGATTGACCCTATGCTCTCACATCGCAGGACTACCTGGATGGGACATGGGAATGGAACCTTGGCACAGTGCCTTGGCTGGTGCCACCATCACGCCACCATCACTGTGGATGCCACTGATGCTCCGCTATTTCATATTGCTGAGTTCCATCTCTATTTATATCTCTTCCACCCTTATTGCTATTGGTTGCCACTCAAGTCCATCTTTGGATGTGAGACTGTATGTCTTTCCTCTTTATTCTTATATGGACGTCTGCCTCTCCTAAAGCGTTCTCTCACACACTTTGTACTCTCCTTCTTCCCCATATATAAAGACACCCATATGTACCCTGTAACTCTAAGTTAGTTCTATACAATCTTACATGGTGACTAGTGACCACCTTGGGAAAGCTCTGCACTTTAGGTGAGACCCTTGCTCCTCAAACCTTCATTGCTATTCCTGATCCCTTACCTGGATACATGGAATCTTCCTTATTGAGTGGAGCCCATCCTCAGAGGAGGAATCTTCGATCCTAGTCTAGAGGGACTTCATCACTGTCCTTGTTCCTGTCCTAAAGAGGTAGTTGTGCCTCTTTGTGAGTGCCACCCTCAAGTCCATAAAGACAAGGAGGTTAGCTTCTCAAGGTTATTACTAGCTATCACATTAGCATAACAATGAGTAGTGCATAATCAAGGGAAACAAGGTGGAAAATTGTAACAACAACTGGATCCTGGGAATATCATACTCACTATCACATGACTGCATTTGTTATGATCACAACACAACATGTACTATGTGTATCTGTACTCAAATGGGTGACACACTGTGAGATGAATTAATACTGATATACTAATAAAGTGTGCTCCAAGTCCACAGGTCCAACTTGTACAGGATTGGCAACATGACTTGGAAACTGCCAACTCTCAAGTTGGTTGAGTTCCAACTAGACAGAGTCAACTGAAGAGAGTGGCACAGTACCCTCATGTTTCTGCTATCACACAGTCATTGCATGATGGTACATGAAACAAGTGCTCTGGTGGTTGCATCCACTGGTAAGAGATACTGTATTCCGAATTGATGTCTGATCATGCTGCCAGGTCAGTATAATGACTAGTCATTGTCTGGGTTGTCAAGGTATATACTATTCTCATAATGTCCACAACAACCAGACCAGAGAATGCAAATGCTAAAGTATTGGAGGTTGTTGCAAAACCTGATCATTAGCAATGTAAGAAAGTCCCATTGGTATGTCAATTAGTTGAAATCCATTTCTCTATGTGTCCTCATGTCATGTCTGGATCTTTGTAAGTGATACATCAATTTTTATTAATGACATACAGCCAACATTGTAGCAATCAGTAAGTTAACATTTGGCTCTTTTGACTGAAAAACTTGTAGCTGAGCTTTAAGTGAAAGTGATATTATGTGTTACAATTTGCCCCAGCAGTACTACCACAGCACTACTACTAAACAATGGCAACTGGGACCAGAAGACTTCGATTCAACTTTCCTCACCTATGAGGAACAATGGGACAGGAAGACCACGTAGATGTTAGAGGCTCAAGCAGCTATGCTCTACCAAGAAACAGATAGACTACTGGACTACTATCTGTTACGCTAACGCGATGGCTAGACGATAACCTCTAGAGACTAACCTCCTTGAATCCGCACAGGTGGCACTCACGAGGAGGCGCAGCGACTGTGAGTCAAGGGATACGAGTAATGGATCAAACGGGGCTCCACTCGAGAGAAGGTCCCAGGTATCTGGGTCAGGGATCGAGGGAAGACGATAGAGTTCGAGGAGCGGTCTCGCCTAAAGCACGAAGCTTCCCGAAGGCGGTCGTGTAGTCACCACGTAAGATTGCGTAGAACTAACTTAAGGTTACAGGGTACGAAATGGGCGCTATAAATACTGTGTAGGTGTGGAGTACGAAGCGTGTGAGAGAACGCTTTAGGAGAGGCAAACGTCCGTAAGAGGAAAGAGACAAAGGGGAATCCCTGGGGTTTCCCTGGATAAATAAGGAATTGGAAATAGAGAAAAGAGGCCGGCTCTCACGAGCAATAAATATAGTAAGAAGGATTGCCATAAAGAGAATTTGAATTGGAATGAAACTCAGCAGATGAAATGGTGGTGGCGCCACTGATGGTGGCGTATCAGTGGTGTTCCCAATCCAGCCTTGCCAAGGTATGGTTCTCAGGCCGTCCTAAAGCGTATGCCGTGGGATCGATCCATAGATCTGGATCGGGGAGTAGGGGGTCTGGACGGTTGGTGGGATTGTTGTAGCCCGTGGGAATGTAGTCCAACAGCCCGTCCTTCTCACCATGTAGTCCCGCTGCTTCTGCCTCCAGTAGATTCGTGATGTCGTCACTCCTCCATTGTTCCTCATAGAGTTTGTACGTGTTGTCCTGTATATTCGGTTCCAGTTGCCAGTGATAGAAGCCCTGGGGGCGAATTGTAACACTATCTGTGGGGATACTCACTGGCCACTAACCATCCAGACTCTGTTACGCTAACGTGATGGCTAACAATAACCTTAGAAACTAACCTCCTTGTCTCCTGTTCGAGGGTGGTACTCATGGAGAGACACAACAACCTCTACTAAGCAAAGAGCAAGGGGAACAGTAATGTCCTTCTGGACTAGGATTGAAGGTTCCTCCTCTGAGGACAGGCTCCACTTGATAGAAAGGGGTTCCACGTATCCAGGTGAGGGATGGGAACAGAGATAAGGTTTGAGGAGCAAAGGTCTCACCTAAAGCGCAAAGCTTTCCCAAGGTGGTTGTGTAGTCACCACATAAGATTGCGTAGAACTAACTTAGAGTCACAGGATATGAAATGGGCACTATAAATACTGTGTAGGAGCAGAGAACAAAGTGTGTGAGAGAACACTTTAGGAGAGGCAAGCGTCCATAAGAGGAAACTAGGTGTAGGGGAATCCCTGGGGTTTCCCTGGGACATCCCATCTGAGTAAGACAAGAAATATTAATAGAAACTGGCTGAAGAAGCAAGAGATATAAATAGAGCTTGCTGATGAAGCAAGGAACAGAAATGAAACTCAGCATATGAAATAGTGAAGCATCAGTGGCATCCGCAGTGATGGTGGCATTGATGGTGGCGTCCGCAGTGATGGTGGCGCTGCCAAGGCATCTATGTCAAGGTACCACTCCCACATCCAGATGAAGAACATCTGTGGTATGTGAGAGTTGGGTCAACCCAGAGGTCTGGATCTGGGAGCCATGACTCTGGGCAATTAGTGGTAGACAAGGCATACCCTTGTGGTTGATAGTCCAGCAGTGGATCTGTCTCAGAGTAGAGCTCTGCCTCCTGCACCTCTAAGAGAGGGAAGGCCTCCCTATCCCATCATTCATCATCCATCAAGAAGAAAGTGGAGAGTGTGTCCAGTCCCAGTAACCATGAGGAAAAAGATGTACCTGTCGCATAGGGGTGAATTGTACAGTAACAGACTCACTTCTCCCAGATCCAGATCTCTGGGAAGATCCGACTCTCACACACCACAGGACTACCTAGTCTGGGCATGGGAATGGTACCTTGGCATGGTACCTTGGCAGGTGCCACCATCTACTGCAGACGCCACTAATGCTCCATCACTCCACTATTTCCAATCGCTGAGTTTCATCTTATTTAATTTCCGTTCCTTGCTTCTTCAGCAAGTTCTATTTATATTTCTTGTCTTACTCCGACAGGAGGCCCCAGGGATTCCCCTATGTCTACTTTCCTCTTCTGGACGTTTACCTTTCCTAAGGTACTCTCTCACATACCTCATGATCCACATATCCCACACTACATATATAAAGATGCCCATACGTACCTTGTAACTCTAAGTTAGTTCTACACAATCTTACGTGGTGACTAGTGACTGCCTTGTGGAGCCTTAGCTCAGGTGAGACCCTTACTCATTGAACTCTCTTTCTGTTCCCAATTCCTTACCCAGATATGTGAAACCCCTTTTGTCGTTCAACCAGAAACCAGCTAGAGTCCCTATATGGGTGATTGCCTATACATTGATCCTATACTGTTATCTTGCTCTTACGCAGTAGAGGTTGTTGTGTCTCTTCATGAGTATCACCCTCAAGCCTGGAAGACAAGGAGGTTAGCTTCTAGAGGTTATCATTAGCCATTGCATTAGTGTAACATTATGCACCAAACAAAACATACAATATCACCAGGTTCCACATCTGAGCTAAGCACACAAAGCAGTGGTGTCACACCAGCTCTGCCTGGCATAATTGTAGTCTGCACATGTTGCATTGCATGGTCCCTCACAAAATGCAATCTACCTAAATTTACCTTGTGGACTCTGAGTCAGGTTGTGGAGGTGAGAAACTTGAAGGGATTTATCATCAAACAGTGTGTGAAAGACTCAGATTTAACTGTTGCAGCACATGAAAGATCCCATAATAATGCACCACCTAAATCTGTGAAGTTATGACTTAGTATAGCAGAGGTAGCAATAACATTGATTTTGAAAAAGCAAAAGCAAACAAGAGTGCTGGATGAATACACATTGGTCAGTCCTGTACAATGAATAACAGAGAAGAGTACCAGGATATGATGAACTCGACTATGATGAATTGATGTATATTCACTGAAGTATGAGCAGACTGAACTGTATATCTGGGAGGCTGTCCTAAAATCATTCATCATTGTTGTTTCTGTCATTTGAAGTCTTAGACTCACACACCAGCTCTAATGTAGTCCATGCACTCTTCTGACAATTCAAGTCTAGGCAAATCCCATTAGAACAGATCAACTATTAGTCTGAGAAACATACACACTGACTGGACCACCTGGAGTGGTCCTACAATGGTATTTGGCACGATCCATCAAAATAAAACCAGGCAAGATGGTGCGTACTGGTATGGTGGTTATGTTATGCACACCAGAGGGGTTACTTGAGTTGTCGAATCCTTCTTAAGCGTCCATTGTGTGCTCCTCTACTAGGATCAGGGCCGGGCCACAGACACGATGCCATGTACAGTACGTGCAGAGGATGGTAGGGGGTGAAATGTGATAGGTCCCGTTTCGAGCCTGCAAAAGCTGCCATCAGGGGGTAACTACTATCCCAACTGTTGTCCTTCTAAGGGCTATTTATGGTACTCCCAGCCACAACCGCTGGGGCAGTGAATCAGCTGCCCAAAAACTCCGCAATTGGAGGGCATTGGCGCCCCTCCATTTGGGGGATGGTACCTGACAAGCATGCAGTCTCCATTCTGCGATTGAAGGGTAAATTGGTCGTTGTCGACATCCGCCAAGGTCACATACATGGCACACGAGTAAAGCAACACAAAGCGAGTTAATGAATGAGCTTGTGGTGGCACTGGCAGAACGGCTGGCAGGCATCGATGCGGATAAAAAGAACACATTGTCGGTCGAACCCGGGTATCTGATATTATGTAGGTTCACAGATTTCGTGATGCGTCCTGCTCAGCGCGAATCTTGATCCAGATGACTGTTCTATGAAAAGTGTATTGAGTAAGCATTCGGGTTTCCTTACGAAGATATATTGCATTCATTTTCGAAGGATGGGACCACGAGAAAGCGACGGCCAGGCGTTACGCAGGCTCAATAAAAGCATGTCTCTGGTACATCAATGACGAAATGAGATGACGCGGGGGCATCTACGGGCGGATCTTTGCGGGAAATACGCCAGACAAGGGTTGGGGGACGGGGAAAGCGACGGAATGTCCGTAATGCTGTATACATGGAAATCATGCTGTGGCTGTGTAACAGCGGTGCACACCTGAGTTTCCACCGAAAGTCCGGATGCCTGGTTCCATATTGATCCAGAACTCCGTAGGTACCTGCCAATTTCACCAACTGCGGAAGCACTTGGCAAGTGAAGCATTGCGCACTCGCTTGTTCATGCCGCATGATAGTTCTCGTGATGCGAGCCTTTTTCCTGTGTTACTAGACTCGGAACTTTGAAACAATGCACAGCCAGTCTGGAGGGAGAAGCATCCACGGGACTGGAGTGCAGTGGGTAGGTGACTGACCTAAAGTTCGAACCTAGTCCGGCGACCAGCCCACTATGAGGCCGCAATCCTGCGGATGAGACCGTCGGAAGAGTACCTACTTGTGGCCACCGCAACTCGTCACCGCAAAAAACCAAGATTATCCATCCGATCAGTCGGTGTTTGATGTTACTACTAGCCTCAGGTGTTGTGCACGGCCCGACTCCACTCAAAAGCCCCAGCCCAGGCTCGGCTTCGGACGGCTCTTGCCCGGCTCAAGCTCCGGTCGTGGCTCCTAAGGAAGCACGGAGGGGAGGAGGGTAAGGGCATGACGACACTACGACGATAATGCGATCACGAACAACGTGATCGCGTCGCCATCATCGTGCAGCAGCCAGGGAAGTAAGGATGTGATGACGCAACACGCAGGGTGAGGGAACATCGTTGTCATTGTCGTCGTGGCGGCGGGGTGTACATGGTGGCACGAGAGCGAAGGCAAGGGCGGGGACAAGGGATGACGATCGTAGTGGTGGTGGCAGCTGCCGCCGCGTGCGTGTGATGGCGCGACGGCGAAGACAAGGTGCGTGATGGTGTCGCGTCGTTGCTCGCAGGCAAAGGCGCGGAGTGGTGGTAGTGGGGGCAGAGCAACAACGAGGGTGAGGATGATAGCGCGCTGTTGCTCGTGGTGGTGGCGAGGCGGCATGAGAGCGGGGGCGAGAGTGGGGACAAGGGAGATCATCGCCGCGGCCACGTCATTGTCGTGGCTGACGGTGGTGGTGAGGCTTTGAGGAACGGCGGGATGCCATGGCCCGGTCTCGCTGTTGTGACCGTCGTGGTGTAACGAGATGGTTGTGCTGTCGTGATCGTCGCCGCCGTCGTTCCCAGTCACTTCCAGGCCGCTCCGGCCCGAGCCGCGGCTCACACCAGAGAAGCCGAGGACCTGGCCCGGCCCGGCCTAACCCGGCATTGGCCCAACACAGGGCCCGTATAGCTTTTTACGGGACAGGAACAGACGGATTGTCATCGTACAAGGGGTGTATTTGTGAACTACGTAATACGTTCAGTACTACGTACGGGCGTCGAACACGAGCGGTTGCGCTCATCTCGGCACCGTTCGAACGGCAGGCGGTGATGGCAGCGAGAACAAACGAACGATGTCGACAATGTTTGAGCGGCGGGCGGTGGTAGGCATAGAGGGCAAGTGGACGGCGTCGAAAGCGAGCGTTTGCGCTCGCTCTGAACGGCAGGCAGTGGATGACGTGGGGAGTGAACAGATGACCCCCGTTTAAGCGGCAGGTGACGGTTAGCATCGAGGTCGACCGGACAGGCAGCGGTGGGTGTCGAGGGCAAGCGGACGGCTGGATGGCTGGGGCACGCATGTGGTGTTGAAGGCAACATGGGCGATGTTGAAAACAAGCGGAGAATATCTGGATTGAGTAGATAGCGTCACCAACGAGCAGTTGCGCTCGGTTATGGCAGCAGGCGGTGATAGGCGTCGATGGCGGGCGGTAGCGCTCGTTTTGATGGTGTTTGAACGGCAGGCTGCGGTGGGTGTCGAGAACAAGCAGGTGACGCCGACAACGAGCGGTTAGACTCGCTCCAACGCAGTTTGAACGGCTGGTGGTGGGTAACAGCGAGAGCATAGTTGAGGAACGAGCACGCGGGCGGTGTTGATGGCCAGCAGACAACGTTGGCAACGGGCGGCTGCGCTCGTTTTGAGACCGTTTGAACAGTCGGCGTCGAGATCGAGCGGTCGCGCTCCTTCCAATGCCGCTCGAATCGTTGAGGAGCGGGTACATGGACGGCGTTGACGAGCCGGCGGCCCTCGTTTTGAGACCGTTTGAACGGTTGAGTGGCAAGGGTGAGCGGTCGCGCTCGTTTCAACGCCGTTCGAACGGTTGAGGAGCAAAAGCACGCAGGGTGTATCGATGGCGAGCGGACAGCAGGCGGCGATTGGCGTTGAGGTCTCGGAGCAGACAACGTCGAAACAAGCGCTGGCGCCCATTTTGACGCCGTTTGAACGGCAAGCAGCGGTGGGCGTCGAGGGCGAGTGTATGGTGGCCCGTTTCGACGCCGATTGAATGGCAGGTCGTGGTGGAAGTTGAAGGAGAGCGGACGGCGTCGAACACAAGCCACTGACGCTTCATTATCGACGGCAATGTAGCAGTCATGGTGGTCGTGCAAGTCGTGTCTTCGTTGTCGACAGGATGGCGACCATGTTGCCACATCATCGTCGCGATGGAGGTCATGGCGATGATGGCAGTAGTGCTGGTGGTGCTACTGTGGGTACTCCCTTTGCCAGGTGATTTCGCGGAATTTCGGAAGCCACCCCTTCGGGATTTCTCAGACCGTCACCACTGACCGATGTGCCAGTCATGAAACCCGAATCATCACCCGGAAATGTTTATGAAGTAGGATTAGTGTTATTTGGCTAGTAAATACAGGTGGATGAAGTAGGCTAGAACATGGTGTGAAAAAACAACAGTCCCGTCGGTGGGCCAGCTACAGCTTGTGAATAAGCCGTAGTGGGGATCTGCGATTTATTCCCGATACAGTAGTAGCGGGTTTATGGGGGTAAGTGTTAAAATGGTCGCTCCACACCGTTTGGAAAATCCGTCCTTGTATTTGTTATGGGCATAACCCACTCTGATCGCACGGAATGTAATCTGTGAACTCTGCTGATAAGGTAAACCAACAGATCAAATTGTTGCGCCCCCTACCATCAAACACCAACTGATCAGATGATTAATCTTGGCCTTTTACGGCGACGAGTTGCAGTGGCCACCAGTAGGTACTCTTCCGACGGTCTCATCCGCAGGATTGCAGCCTCATAGCGCGGACTAGGAGGTCAGTGTTGGAGGGTTGTGGATCTAGATTAAGAGGTGTTTAGCTCTGATATCCGGGCGTTGTGGCAAGGAACCGGTTAGTAAATGCCTGCAATGTCCGGATGTACATCCCGAATGCTCCCCGTTAATTTGGCAGTGGCTAAGCAATCAAAGTAAGTGCACGAACAACATGTGGATGTCGCGTTTCTGCAACGAGGTGCGCCATATTCCTCCAGTCCAAATTTGGCGTCATATGGTTCGCTCGACTCCGTTGGCAGAACAATGGAGGGTAGCTCTCTGTTGCGTGTTAAAAACCAACCGCGCGCAGAATTTACGACTCATACCTAGAACCTGTCTTCCCCTCGTATCCACCTCTCCACTCATGTCTGATTCAAGATCAGTTGCTTCTGTCAGTTTCACAACTTGAGCCATGAAATCCACCTGCTAACGAATAGTTCTGTCAGCAGTATTGCATCATCATGGAAGACCGTTGGTACGACCTTGGTACAGACCTCGACGGTGTAAGCAGGATAGCCGTACATCCCCTTCAACGCACGCTGGACATACACCAACAGATCGCACACTACGCTGCAGATACACAGTCAGCCGAGGCATATTTCAACTGGTATACAGTACCTGTACCTTGTATCAACGCAATCACGCCAGGGTCTATACCCCCCGCGAACCAGAGTGAACCTTTCAACGAAACGAACATGGCATTCTACGAATTTAACAGCATACTCGCTGCCGTCGTTCCCCAGGTATGTCCTATAATGAGTTCGCCGCATGATGACGTATTTGACATTTCTCACCGATAGATCGACGTCGCTCCCGTGATCCAGGACCTTGGCGCTGTTCCACAATCTCAACCCACGCTGGACATACACCAACAGATCGCACACTACGCTGCAGATACACAGTCAGCCGAGGCATATTCCAACTGGGATACGGTACCTACACCCCATATCAACGCAATCACGCCAGGGTCCATGCCCCCCACGAATCAGAGCGAACTTTTTAGCGAATTGAACCCGGCATTCTATGAATTTTACGGCATGCCAGCTGCCGTCGTTCCCCAGGTATGTCCTATAATAAGGTCGCCGCATGATGGCGTATTTGACATTTCTCATCGATAGGTTGATGTCGCTCCCGTGATCGAGGACCTTGGGGCTGTTCCACAATCGGCCGCGCCAGCCTTGCATGAAAATACAGTACCAATCACCGATTTATGTTTGGCGGCAGCACCTTGCCGCTGGACCGGCAGGGGAAACGTCGTGACCTGTGGTAGTCAGTTAGTCACATGTGAGAGTGTCCCGACCCACTTCGCAGACGCCCATGGCGTCAGGAACCTGGGGAGAAACGTCACGGTAGATTGCCTGTGGGAGGGATGTCACAAACGTGTCAAACGGAACAACTTCGTTCGGCACATCCGAGAGCATCATCTCGGACACGTCAGGGGAAGGAAACATCCTTCCTGAAACTGAGGTGAAGTCTGAATTGCTGTCGAAGCGACTGCAGATCGCTGAATCTGGTTTCCCGCAGGCCGAAATCATATCGACATGGAAGGGGAGAGATACCAACCGTCGTGCCGTTGTAGCTGTCTCATATGTTACAAATGTAATTGCACGCTAGCACGTCGTGAACTCTCTCGTCACGCAAAGGATATGAAATGAAATACTCACTGGGAGCCGACATTGAGTAGACCAACATGTTGCAGACGGGTGGTTCAGACTTAGGAGGTATGGAGACAGTGAGTCTCGCACGATCCATATGATCGGGAGGGCCTGTAAAAGCAGTACTTTTCGCGCACTCGAGTACTTCTGAGTAGTAGTGAGTGCTAGTCCGAGACTGCACTGGAAGGAAAGTACAAGCGCTTGGTTGAGCCTCGCAGCCGAAGAAGGTGCCGAAACATTAGGCATTGGCAGAAGCGGAGTTCAAACAAAAAGAATCGGAGTTCCTGGTAGGAATCGATCAACCAATGATTCGAAGATTCCGCGGCCCTCGATCGATGATCCATTCAGCGCTATGGAGTCCACAACAACGCATGGCGTTCGGCGTTCCTGATGGGTTCCATCAACATTTGGCAACATGCTCACGACGACCAGAGGCTGTCAGTTCGTTTTTACTGCAACCTGGGTGTTGAATGAGTCAGACAAGGTCTGCGGTGGCACAGCTGAACGGTTTTGGGACGGAGTGGCACGCACAGAACATGAATGACTTTGCTAGATTTGCTTGCCAGAGTGCGCTGACGTGGCACGTGACTGCAGAGCTCATGCCATCAACAATTCTGTTCAGAATATCACAACGCGCCGCTCGTGCCACAGAAGAAACCACACTTATGTGTAATCTTTGTTTACAAACCAACAATTAAAGAGGGGGTTAATAACATACCATCAACCGACCCAGATCGCACTCGATTCGCGGTGTGAGCACACAAATCAGTGTCGTCCAGTACGTGGTAAACGCGTGTTGTCGGTCAATCGGTCACCGGTCAGCCTCGGAGCTCAATGTTCTTTATGCGGTGAATAGCCCCCAACGTTGATAACCTGGAGATTTGTCCACAAGACCCCTGACAGTCGAAAGTTTTACCGGGAACCAAAGGGCGCGGCCACGCAGCTGGCCACGTTCTAATACCCCCGACTCTACTGCTCACCCAAACCGCGCATACTCGGAACTTCCAGGCCAAGTACACCGATCACAGTAAGCAAGCGTCATGCGATGTCAGTGTGGGTCGTGGTGACTCGAAGAATCCAGTAATAGTTGCGGTCTCCTAGCACTACAGCCTACCCATTGACGAGTTCGGGTGCAAGATTGAGAAGCAAAGTTCCTGTGTGTGTCGTCGGGCCGCGCCCTTCTCCGTGCGTTGTGATATGGTCGGATCTCTACGACTCATACTCACAGTGACGGTCACAACAGCGCGACCGGACCATGGTGTCCCGCCGTTCCTCACCACCATCGTCAGCAACGACAATAACGCGACTGCGGTGATGATCTCCACCCTACCCCCGCTCTCATGCCACCACGTACACCCCGCCGCCACCACGAGCAAGTTGCAACGACGTGCCACCATCCTCACCCTCGTTGTTGCTCTGCCGCCACTACTATCACCGCGCGCCTTCGCCTACGAGCAGCGACGCCGCCACGACAACGAAACTGATGGGCCCTTGCCCTCACGTGTTGTGTCATCACACCCACTCCTCCCTGGCCGCGGCACGACGACGGCGACGCGATCACGTTGTTCGCGATCGCATTATCGTCGTAGTGTCATCGTCATGCCCTCACCTTCCCCCCTCCATGCTTCCTTAGGAGTCGCGGCCGGAGCTTGAGCCGGGCAGGGCACAACACCTGAGGCCAGTAGTAGCGTCAAACACCGACTGATCGGATGGATACTCTTGGTCTTTGTGGTGACGAGGTGCGGTGGCCGCTGGTAAGTACTCTTCCAACGGTCTCATCCGCAGGATCACGGTTTCATAGTTAGCTGGTCGCCAGACTAGGATCAAACTTTAGCTCAGTCACCTACCCACTGCACTCCAGTCATGTGGATGCTTCTCCCTCCAGATTGGCTGTGCGTCGTTTCAAAGTTCCGAGTCTGGTAACAAAGGAAAATGGCTCGTATCCTGAGAATTATCATACAGGCGAGCGTGCAATGCTTCACTTGCCAAGTACCTCCGCAGTCGGTGAAATTAGCAGGTACCCACCAGCCACAAGTTCTGGATCAATGTAGAACCGGGCGCCCATTTTTCGGAGAGCCCTCAGGCGTGCGCCCCTGTTACATGGGCACGGAACCTCCCTCTGTTATAGTCATTCCGTCGCTTTCCGAGCCTCCAACCCTCGTTTTGCGTATCATCCGCAACGACCACACGTGTTATCTCATTTCGTCACTGATGTATCGGAGACATGCTTTAGTGAACCTGTGTACTGTTTCATTGGCTTCTCGTCCATCGAGAATGAATGTATCATGTATATCTCGGTAAGGAAACCTAAATACCTGCTCGCATAGCAACAATACATCTTTCATAGAACAGTCTGATAGACCGCAAGATTGCCAGACTAACAAAGAAGATGACGGATATAGAACGGTGTACTAGGGCCAATTACATGTGGGCTGGAACGGACAGATAGAACTATGACATCAGATTGTGTTTTCCACATCGCACCAGATGCATAAGTAGCGCTGTGGCTCATCGTGTCGTAATCCGTCGTTACTAGCCCGATGTAGCGCCGCAACATGATTCGAATTCTCCAGTGTCGCCGCGGCTGCAGGGTTGGATGGTAGAGCAAGATCAAAGAGGAAGGTGTTTGACTCCGACATTCAGGCACTCAGGCTGTGCCAAGACCAGTTATGGAATGCACGCAGTGTTCGGAAGTACATCCCGAGCGCTTCCTGTTAATTTGGTGGAGCTGCGGCAACCTCGCTAGCCGCTCCGCTGGCCAGTCAAGCGACCTGGGTATCGAACGTCGTTCAGCGGCGCAAGATAAAAATCGGCCGCATGCAGAACTTACGACCCACACCTAGAACCTGTCTTCCCCTTGTGTCCCCCCTTCTCCATTCGTGTCCATTCCATGCCAATGCGAAGCGAGCCATGCACTCAACGCGATGTGCGGAATTGTTGGCCACACCACTGATCCCGAATCAGTCCCGTCTGTCTGTCTCACAAGTCGAGCTATGAAAAACTTCACCTGATAATGAATGATCCTGTCCACAGCATGGCACCATCATGGAAGACCGTTGGTACGACCTTGATGCAGACCTCGACGGTGTAAGTAGGATAGCCGTACATCCGCCTCGATGCACGCTGAACGTACACCAACAAATCCCACAGTACTCTGTGGATACACAGTCAAGCGAGGCATATTCCAACTGGGATACGGTACCTTTACCCCATATCAACGCAATTACGCCAGGGTCCATGCCCCCCACGAATCAGAGCGAACTTTTTAGCGAAATGAACCCGGCATTCTATGAATTTCACGGCATGCCAGCTGCCGTCGTTCCTCAACAGGTATGTCCTGTAATGAGTTTGCCGCATGATGGCGTATTTGACATTCCCCACCGATAGGTTGACGCCGCTCCGGTGATCGAGGGCCATGGTGCTGTTCCACAATCGGCCGCGCCAGCCCCGCATGAAAATACAGTACCCACCGACTTATGTTTGGCACCTTGCCGCTGGACCGGCAAGGGAAACGTCGTGACCTGTGGTGGTCAGTTAATCACATGTGAGAGTGCGCCGACCCACTTCAGGAATGCGCATGGCATCAGGAATCTGGAGAAAAATGTCATGGTAGATTGCCTATGGGAGGGATGTCACAAACGTGTCAGACGAAAAAAACTTCGTTCGGCACATCCAGGAGTGTCATCTCGGACACGTCAGGGGAAGTAAACACCCTTCCAGAAACTGAGGTGAAGTCTGAATTGTACTGTCAACGAGACTGCAGAATAGCTGAATCCGGTTTTCCGCAGGCCAAAATCATATCAACATGGAATGGGAGAGAAACCAACCGATGTACCGTTGTAGCCGTCTCATATGTTACGGACACAGTTGCACGCTAGCACGTCGTGAACTCGTCAGATAGGAAATGAAACACTCACTGCGATATGAGAGGGGAGCCAACAAAAACGGACATGTTTTGTGACACCCGTTGCCTCACGAAAATAGCGACCTTTACAACGACTGGGATGCCATGGTCGCAGAGAAGGAACGAGTATAGAAAATAAGAACCTCAGCCTCTTGCATAAGCGCCGAACGGGCCGTCGTGGGACTCCGGAAGATAATGTGCCGTCGGGATTCGGGACTTGCTTGCAGCCACCATGCCAGTCATTTTCATCATCTTTTTTCTCGTTCAACCGACCACACAAATACTTTCAAGAATGTACATTTGGAATCAAGTCCATTTTTTCTATCAAACCATGAATTTTGGTAGTGCCTCCAAGTTGCTCACTGACCGGAACTGGTGTTTGTGGATTATAGCAACGGGGGTTTTGCTGATCATTGCGCGTAAACGGCATCCAGACAATTCTACAATGTATGCATTTCTTGGACAGCTTCTCTCTAGAGCATCTAAGCGATCAAAATTTCCATCCTTCAGCCCGAGTCACTCGGGTGTTCGATCAGCGAAATGTACATGCGATCTTTCTTTCTTCAGATGGCTATGTAAGTACATAATGATATTGCCCATGAGCTACAAGAGCTGTTGTGCACAAGTACGATGTTGAACTGGGATTGGCAGGTCGCATCTCGTGACAGGTTACTGAGGCTGAAACGCGAAGAACACATGACGGTATCCGTTCCCATCACTAAAGGCATCTATATCCAATTGGCGACATACTAGAGAACTATTAGGATCAACGCGCAACGTTGTCGGAATGCGAGCCTGCCAAGTGCCGCCAAACACGCAGGACTGGGTTATGGTAGGTTCAAACTTCGCTTATCACGCGTCGCTTCCTCATTGTGTCTCGCGAGCGTCTGACGCCCAGATCCCAGATTCCTTGTCTCATCCCTATCGTGGGTGTATCGATTACCTAGAAAATCGCACTTTCGGTTCGATTGTCGTCGGCTATCACTTTCGGCGGTCGAAATCCGGATTGCACATGACTGGACTTCTATCGTTGAGACAACAGTTTAATAGGATCCTATCTTATGGACGAGTGTTCAGCATCCTAGCTAACTGTTACACGTATTTAACTGGATAATTATTGGTACCATCCGCTTGTTGGTATGTTCAGCTCGAATGTTCTTTACCTGCGAAGCGCTGAACTCAGTTATTTGCTAGACATTCCGATACCGACCTACTCCACATTGGAGAAGAACGTTTCTTTTCTCTAGCGTGACCCAGATGACACTCTCGAACGTGTCGTACGAAATTTTTTCGATAGGTGTTGGGTACCCGAGCAGCTTGCTCACGTTGTCGGGATCTGTACCAGGAGAATACCCTCCTGCACCTATGGTCTTGCCGTTCTATGGATGGCGCTTATTAGCAATGAAAGTTTTCAGAACCCAGATCGTGTAACGTACAAAAGACGACGATTCAGTATCAAAGATGCGGTCAAGAGCTCTGCGCACCGGAGCCAGTCCGCTGCGCGCTTCGTGTTGGTATGGAGTAAACATGGTCGCAGAAGAATTGTGAGGCGACAAATACGAGAACGCAGAACGGCTGTCCCTATGACCTTCAGCGAATAAATAGCACTCACTGGCCCTCCACAGGTCTTGGAATAGCCGATGATCAGAGTATGGGCGCGCAGGCTGACGATACGGCAATGCCGGCTCGATGGCAAAGATCGGTTTCATCGTCCCTGTACAGATGTGGACCTACTACTTGCGACATTGGAGAAAGCTCGGAGATGAATCGCTTGCTTTGCCACTTCGACCACGTTGTGAGCCGGTAACCTAGATGATGTCTTCTCCTTAACCTGATCTTTCCCGATCTTAGGTCGCCCATTGTATGCTCTTGGATGAGTGTTGCTTGTCAAACGATGCACCACGCATCAACCGAACTCCACTACCGGGGGTTTGAATGCTATATTGTTTTATAATCATCGAATTCGTCAGGCCGTGTGACGTGTGACACGGGCGAAGTTCGACAACTCGGGTGATGCGTGACAAACGGATTCAATGAGATGGTACAGCACTCGTACCCAGCGAGACAACCAGCGAGGTCTTGGTGAACAAGAAAGGCGTTGTGGTTGCCGTTGAGCCATCAAGATGAAGGGGGTTATCACTGCAATGTCCTCGATTCCCCATTCTGGTACCACATGCACTCTGGTCCAGATTAGACTAGGTGTTTGGTCCATCGTGCTCTTCCAATTATAATCGCCGGGTTGAAAAACACTCTCAACCAAGGCCGCGGCCTTCGCGTCACTAAAACCAAAAGCTGTCCACTCAAGAGTCCACCACAATCACACCAATTACACTCCATAACGAGCGTACAGTAGCTGGGCTGCAGGGTACATTGGGCTACATGAAGTCTATGGTAGCAGCAGTGCTGGCATCATTAATAACATACTGACGACAAAGTGACACAGACACTACATAATAATTATGCCACTGCTACAGACAATTTCCAATCGACAGCCACACGGCAAGTCTGATGGTCGTGTTTGCTTGGGGCCGCGGTACGGTGAGTTGAACAGATTCCCAACATACTTGTTACGTCTTGATAAGCTTGGCGACGAGACTGTATCATAACTCAACCAGGTAATAGCAGAGCGTTTGCAGGCGCAGGGTCACGCCCCAATGTGATCGACCTCGCACCTTTCGTCCACGGAAAAGGTTCAATGCGGCCATTGGGCATCGGCACTTATCGACGCCGCCGCGGGTTGGCTGGGGATCCTTGGACGAATTGCGATATGTGGCCGTGACATGCCACAGCATATGCGCCTGATTAGTATGGTCAGGTGGTGTACCGTGACTAAACCGAATCGAAAATCTCAACACCTCACGATCAGCTGGTCGTAGTGAGGGCGTGCCGGGTTTCGTTCGGAGCAACTGGCAGAGTAACTGGAGTGCTCGCCATATTCCGCCGTCCTCACTACTCTCAGTCGTTCAACTCCCAGGTTAACGACTAACAACCTCTTCAGTCAGTTGAGTACAGCCAAACGACGATGCCAAGTAGAACCCATCAGGAATGCTAAACATCCATGCGTTGTCGTATCCCCTCATGGCGTTGAATGGGATCGAGATCGATCACAGGTTCTCTGAATTATTTTTCGATCTCCGCTTCTGCCAACACCCGACTCGGATGCATAGACACATTTCTCACCTCCCGCGGGGCTCGTGCATGCTCTTATGCTTTCCTGTTTACTTCTAGTGCTGTCTCGGACCAGTACTCTGCTACTAAGAAGTACTCCGGTTGGTGTTACCTGGATCGGAAGTGTCCGAAGCTCAGACAGGCGGTTCCGATCATGTTAGCAGATCGTGCGAGACTCTCCTCCATACCCAGGTCTGAACCATCTGTCTTGATCTACTCAATGTTGGTTCCCCTCTTAGACTGCGGTACGTATCCCATTTCCTACCCTTTGTGTGTGACAAGAGAGTTCACGATGTGCTAGCGCGCAATTGCATTCGTAACATATAAGATGGCTACAACGGTACGATGGTTGATATCTCTCCCCTTCCATGTTCAAATAATTTTGGCCTGTGGGCAACTGTGTTCAGCTATTTGCAATCACTTTGACAGCATAGTTCTGACTCGCCTCTGATTCAGGAAGGACGCTTCTTTCTTCTGGCATGTCCGAGATGACGCTCTCGAACATGCCGGACGAAGTTGTTTCGTTTGACATGTTTGTGACATCCATCCCACAGGCAATCTACCATGACATTTCTCCCGAGTTTCCTGACGCCATGTGCACTTCCGAGGTGAGTTGGTACATTCTCGCATGAGAGCAATTGACCACCGCAGGTTGCGACGTTTCCCCCGCCGGTCCAACGGCAAGGTACTGCTGCCGAACATGAATGAGTGATCGGTACTATATTTTCGTGCAAGGCTGGCGCGGCCGATTGTGCAACAGCGCTAAGGTCCTCAATCACGGGAGCGATGTCAGCCTATCGGTGAGAAACGCTTCAGGTGTGCCGTCGTGCAGCATAGTCATTATAGGACATACCCCGGGAACGACAGCAGCGAGCATGCCATGATATTCATAGGATGAGGAGTTCGTTTCGCTGGAAGGTTCACTTTGGTTCGTAGGAGGGGGCATGGACCCTGACGTGATCTCGTTGAAATGGGGTACAGGTATAGTGTACCTGTCGAAGTATATCTTGGCTGACTGTGAACCTGCAGAGTACTGTTGGGTACGTTCAGTGTGTGAGGTGGGCTGTGCGGTTATCTTGCATACACCGCCGAGGTCTGTAACAAGGTCATACGGGTGGTCTTCTATGGTGACGCCGTGCTGATAGAACTATTTGTTGGCAGGTGAATTTCATCACTCAAGTCGTGAAACAGACCGACGGAACTGGTCTTGAATCAACGGTATGACCAACAATTCCGCACATCGGGTTGAGTGCATGACTCGCTTTGCACTGGCATGGAGTGGACATGAGTGGAGAGGTGGATACAAGGAGAAGACGGGTTCCTAGGTATATTCTGCACGCGGTTGGTTTTTAATATGCAGCACTAAACGACCCACCCATAAAATTCGACCCTCCATGGCTCTACGCATGTGTCAATTGATGGGCTAACGGGGTGGGGTGAACTTCATGACGCCCAATCCAGATCAGTAGTAGACGGGAGTGCCCCGTAATAGGTGCGACGTTGTGGCGGGAGAGATAAGTTATTATGTTACACGTACTCCGATCGGTGGGTCACTTCCAGACTAGCGAGACAATTGTTAATATCGGGGATGTCCGCACGAGCATTGCGCGCTTCGGTTAACCGACTTGGGTCCGTCCACAGCATCCAGGTGGCAGAACTTCTTTCCTGACAAACACCTCCTCTTTGACCAGATCCACAACCCTCCAACATCGTCAGGTGCAGCCACACCTGGAGAAGTCGAGCTATGTCGTGGTGCTACAACAGTCAAGTAACAAGGCATTCCACAACGTCGATGGGCCATGGAGCCACTCAAAAAACTAAGCATGATTTGCGAAACATAGTATCGGTCCGTGTCAGCCGACGTGTAGTACATGATTCCATTTGCGTCGTATCGTGCAACGCCATATTTATCAAACGTGGATTGTCCGTTCTATGAAACTCTGTTGTTGCTACGTGAGTAAGCATTCAGCTTTCCTTACCAAGATATACTACACTCATTTTCGAGGGACGGAGAACGCGTGAAAGCGAAGGCCATGCTCACAGGAGCATGTCTCAATGACGTGCGACTCATCAACCACAGAATGAGATCCTGCGAGACGATGCAATTCTTCTTGGGTGCACCCGACGGAACCAATCTTCGCGGTTGACCAATATCAAGGGGTTGATATGCCAAACGAGGGATGGGATGTGAAGCTTTGACAGAGGGTCAGGGTGCATAATGCTGTGTACACGCGGTAATCATCCTCTCCTCAAGATCCGGATCCGGTGCCTGTGTCATGGGGTGCGCGCCCGAAATCCGGATTCACGGTTCTGTTGATCCAAAACTGGAATGTTGTAGCAGCTACTTCGCCAAGTCCGGAAGCACTTAGCGAGTGAACCGCTGGGCACTCGCCCGTTCCGAAGGCCCTATGGCGTTAGTGCTCAGGAGGCGCGCCTTTGTTCCCGCCTTTGTTCCTGTGTTGTCAGACTCGGATATACACTACTTTCGTACGACACAGCCAATCGGGACATCGAAGTATCCGCACAACTGGAATGCAGCGGGTAGACTCTCCTGAAGTTTGGACCTAGTCCGGTGGGGTCCCGCTATGAGACCGCGATCCTGCGGATCAGACCGCGATAGATGGACCCGGGTTCCTATTGGCAGCCACCGCAACTCGTCACCCTAAAAAACCAAGATCATTCATTTGATCAGTCAGTGTTTGATGTTGGGAGACGCAACTTGGTGGGCCGTTTTAGTCTGTTGCTGTATCTTATCATTGGAGTTCGCAAATTACGTCTACTGACCAACTTGCCACTTCGGAAATGGAAGTATCCACCGCACTGTAAGCTGCTTCTGGCATCCACATCATTTTCTAAAATTGAATAATCGCCCGCGGTTAAATCCCAATTTGTTCCAACTGATCAGAAATCGATCAAAGCCTATAATAGTCTGCTGTTGGTGTTGTAGTGCGGACACATACAATCCATTATCGTCGTCATCGGATCACTCCTCATTGTCCTTAAAAATCGAGGGCTCCTGATCTATCATCGAGTCCCCACAATGACATATTGAGAAATGAAATGTCCTTTGGTAGGTGTGTTGCGCTTGGTACAGCATGCGACCTTGACCATTTATCCTTTAGTGCGAGTCGCTTGAAAGATCAAGTGTCTTCAGCCAGTCCGGAGATCCAGTATGAAACACGCAAAGTCGCAAACGTCTGGCGTACATTACTGCATCCCTTGTTACCCACTAAGACCATTCCTGTGCACCTCGGTTCTATGCGTTGCCGCCCATTACAGGCCAGAGTCAAGTTGTCGCATTGGCAGAGGTTTGTCACTCACGACTCATAACAAGTTCGACAAATCTGTGTAACGGATAGGAACGTTGTTAATACATTGGCTACTGTCATAGTAGTAGCCGCAAATAGATTACTCAGTTAGCAACTCTCCCTTCGGAAATCAACCACATCGTTCGTCGCGTTATCGCAGACCAAACCCTCAGTCGCGCTTGTCGTAGACTCTTTGTCGCGTTCGTTGCTGACACCCTCCCAGTCGCACTCGTCGCTGACTCCCACTCTAGTTGCGTTAGCCGCAGACTTCTTCATTTCGTATCGTTTCTCTTGCGACGGGTTCCACCCGTGCTGCACCTCTCTCCGTTGACGGGCTTCACTCACGATGTCCCGACCCAGGCTCTGTACGTTCGCAAGAACCATTACAATCTGCCAGTGATCCAAGTCGTGGTTCGAATACCGTGACAATGAGGTTTAATACGACTGATCTCTGAGATCTGAGAACTTGATTTCACTGAATGGGTGCTTCTCCACCTGGTGTAACAAAGTCACGGGAAGGAACAACTTTTGCACTGGCATTAAAAATCAATATAGATATACTGCGGGCACCTGCTCTTCACTACCCACATGATGACTCTCTACGGACATAGTGTGCTTGGAAGTAGCACCCTATAGAGCGCATGAAAGGTTCTGGTCACCAACTGACCGGAAGTATCCGAGTCTCAGATAAGCAGCCAAAAGAAAGTATTGGCGTGCGAGATTGACTCATTTTCATGCCTACATCTAAACCACCCGTATTGAGCACGTTGATCCGGTCGATGTCAGTGGCTCCACCTTTAGACCGAGGTGTGTATTTCATTTCCTTGTGTGGCAAGAGAGTGCACAACATGCTCCTTAACATATGGGATGGCTGTGATCATACGACCCTTGTGGTTGGTACCTCTCCATGTTTGGATGATTTTGGCCTGCGGATAACTGAATTCAGCTACTCGCAATCACTTCTACAGCGTAATTCTGACTCACCTCTGTTTCAGGAAGGACGCTTCTTTCCTCTGATATGTCCGAGATGACGCTCTCGAACGTGCCGAACGAAGTTGTTCCGTTTGACACGTTTGTGACACCCATCCCACAGGCAAACGACCATGACGTTTCTCCCCAATTTTCTAATGCCATGTGCATCCCCGAAGTGTGTCGGGACACTTTCGCACGTAACTAATTGACCACCGCAGGTCGCAACGTTTTCCCCGCCGGTCCAGCGGCAAGGTGCTGCTGCCGAACATGAATGGGTTATCGGCACTGTATTTTTATGCAAGGCTGCCGCGGCAGATTGTGCAGTGGCGCCAAGGTCCTCCGTCGTCACGGGAGAGACGCCAGTCTATCGATGAGAAACGCCGGTCAAATACGCCATCACGCGGCGAACTTATTACAGAACTTACCTGGGGAACGACGGCAGCGAGCATGCCGTGAAATCCATAGAATGCGGAGTTCGTTTCGCTGGAAGGTTCACTCTGGTTCATGGGAGGCATGGACTTTGACGTGATCGCGTTGATATGGGGTACAGGTACCGTATACCAGTTGAAATATGCCTCGGCTGACTGTGTATCAGCGGAGTTCTGTGCGATCTATTGCGTGCGTTCAGCATGCATTGAGGGGGGTTTACTGGTATCTTGCTTACACCATCGAGGTCTGTACCAGTGTCGCGCCAGCGGTCTTCCATCGTGATGCCATGCTGCGGACGGAACCATTCATTATCAGGTGATGTTTTTCATAGCTTGAGTTGTGAAACAGACAGATGGGACTGATTCGGGATCAGTAGTGTGGCCAACAATTCTGCAAGTTGAGTCGACTGCGTGACTTGTTCCGCATTGGCAGTGGGTGGACATGGGCAAAGGGGAGGCTACGAGGGAAGACATGTTCTAGGTACGGTGTGTTCCTGGTCGTAACCTTTTGCACAGTGGTCTTTAATACGCAACACCAAAGGACCCTCCACAAGTGTATGGATGGCACACCCACTGGTTGGTGAATTAGGGGGGACCCCAATAATCCCAGGGAAGGGGTTCATGGAACAATGTACGCCACCGAGACGATGTTCGTGTACGTTTTCGGATCGCTGACCACAGCCAGGTTAATGTCAAGCTCGGCTGTCGGCGTGCATCGATAAACCGGCGTGATCACCGAGACATGTCGTTGTGGCAAACGATGAGTTGTCCGTTATAAGCACTATTGTCAATACGTGAGTAAGCACCCAAAGTTTCCTTATCAAGACTGGGGTGTGATAGCAGATACCAAAGGACGAGGGAACAGGGGAAGGTGACAGCCGGGCAGTGCTCTCCTCCCATCCATGAAGACGGGATTTCTCATCAGGCCCGAAATTATCAAGATATCCTCCAATGATTGGTTGCGCGCGCCCTTATCCCGGAACAGCCAACATTGACGGGGGCGCCCAGTCCATATCGGGATGACCCGTCCGACCAGAGGTTTGGAATACACATGTACTAGGAACTAGGGGCCGACTAAGCAAGCCATTTAGGTCTTAGCTCGCCCGACCACGCACGAGAAAAGAGTGGCAGTAACGGGTCTCAGCGCGCTCGGAAGTGGCCATTGCCTCCCTTTCTCGCTGTGGGTGCTAACCCCTCCCGCCCAACTGCACCACCCGCTAGCCAGATCCCAGTATTTAAACGATGTGTCATGTTGTTTGAACCCTGCCTGCGGTCAGTCAACGTTGCATGCCGAATCAATGTATTGTTTTGTCGACCAACTTCGCGAGGTAAAAATTCCCTCCAAGGGCGTATCGAACTGCAGTTTCAGTTCGTCATGGGACACAGCAATTCTTTGCTAGGGCCGCGCAGGTTTACCCCTGGCTTTATTGTGCCTGATGACTCATTGACATGGGCGATCCTCTATTGGCATAGGGTGTAGGACGCGCGTCTTATCCCGGAGGTGCTGTACAGGGATGTTCCGGTCGAATCACAGCCCTCGCAAGACCGTCGCGTAGGCTCTTCGCTCAAGCCGATTCACCGCCGAGAGTTGACTGTATAGGGACTTGACAATGGGTATCACAGGTGAAGCACATCCGAGAAGAGGACTCGACGTCAACACCGGCGACAATGATCCATTCTCGTTCAATATGTCCATGTCTGGATATGTCGGCTCTTCGAAGGCCAACGTATACTGCGATGGTACCAACTGTCAAGTATGGTGCTCCCATCCGCCACGGCTTCAAATCAACTACCCGTCGATCACCCTGAGTTGGGATCACACATCAGAAATCGCCCCACAATTGCCTTGCTCGCGCACGTTCTAATCGACGACAATACTGCGGCCCCGTCTTTCTTATCCTTATCGTTTAGCTGACTCATCTCGTCGACGTCGTGGTTAGCCAGCCAATGTTCTCATTTACGGTGCGCCTAGCGCTGGAGAGATAATCATGTAAAGTACTAATCGTCTCTTCAGGTAGTTGAGCGTTGGGTCGGTCAAGAAGGTGCTGGCAAACATCTATTCGTGGGCGATGCGATCACCGAGTCGGGCTTCTAGAACCACAGGTGCTTCTATTTCTCAATCTGGAAACGTTGCTCACGATCGCCATCTATCTCGGTCATGCATCAACGGCTCCACTGCCCTGACACACAGAAGCTGACAAGTCATCTCGCTGGAAATGTAATTGGGGCGCCATATTTTCTCGGCGCCTCTCGCTCTAGATGAATACGACCAACCCAGGGAACCCTCAAAATCTTCTTCGCGTCGTCCCTGGACGCCTGGTGACGTTGACCTGGGGATGCGTCTTGGCCAAGTCCGCCACCCTGACGGAGTCCACCACGTCTTGTGATGCATAAAAAGGGCTGAGGTATACGAACCCTGACACCACTGGCAGAACAGGCAGGTACGACCCAAAGGTGTGGAAACCGTGGACGGGTGGATGCCGAACGCGGGAAACGGCCAGTACGTGACGACTCGGAGCGCGTCGCGGTGCACGCAATCGTATCACGTCGCGCGGTGGGACGCCTGTCATTGGACACGTCAAAGTCGGCGACGGCGTGTGTCGACCGAGGTTATCGCGGGAGAAATTACCGTATTGTATCATGTGGACGTCGAGGAGATCCCAACCGATATGGTCAAATCGAGAGATCACTCATGCGATTCTCTTCGAATGCAACGAAACGGATGATAGGTTGAGCCATAGATACGTAGTGAAAATCCATGACAACTACTAGTAAGTGTGAAAAACAGAGGTATGTTGCGCGTACACATCGTAGCCATGTAGTAGTAGACATTTGTATCATTCCGATGTGAAGTCCCTTCCGGAACCCGGTCCGCCAGCAAACCCTCTACGAAGGTAAACATCGGTAAGAAATGCAATACAGGTGCGCTGGAGAACAAGTAGCGCTGAGAAAGAGAACAAACACAAGTATCACAAGAGTGTACATTCGCAAAAAAGCCTTCAACGGTTCTTTGGACAGACGTCCGAGGAGAGACGTTGAAGTGGAAGAATGGACAAGAACGAGTGGTATCGACATGTGACGCTGCATCTTTATGATTGCAGACATGCAAACGTTCACGTGAGTAAAGCGCATCAAATCCTCAAATCGGCTCCAAGAGCGTCACGAAAAGATGAGACGAGAAGAGGTGAAACGACCGTTTCGTAGCATCGCGCACAGGGCGTCGCCTGTCCAACCAGGGTCAGTTGTTGTGTGTGGAGAAAATGTCAATGGTCAGACGCACATCGTGTGGAGCTTGTTTTCTAAATTGCAAGTGGAATCAGCGTTTCTGATGCATAGCTGACTCTCTTCTCGGCAAGGAAGGTTGGAAGCGACTGATCGACCTGGCGGAAGCAGTCAACGGGAATCAACCCCCGTTCACGACGTCCACATTCTGTGTCTGCCAACTTCTCGACAAACGCCCAGCCGTCATCAAAGACGCGGGAGATGCGGACGAGATCACCCGGACGAACCGCCAGCTCGTCATCTAGTGCGGGTACAAATGGACGACGGACGACCTCGACCTCCAAAAATTCGGATTTCGTAGGATCGGCAAAGGGATCCGCGAGAGGATTAGCTGATTCGACGAATGGCGAAGGTGCGACATTGGACGTCATGGTCTGAGGGTAGAGAGACATCGGGATCGACGGAGGAAGGTCACTCATGAACGCACGAGCAGGCGTGCTGAGTTGAACAAGAGTGGTCGTAGATGATTCAGGGGACGTCAACGCTGCGTTCCCAGGTGTGAAGAAAGAGTCCATGGCGGACGACGATGGCGCAGGTGGTTTAGGGAAGGTGAAGGTCTCAGAGGGGGAGAAAGGACGGACAGACATGGGTGTGGGCGCCTCCAGGTTGTTTTGACCCGTTGAAACGGTCAAGTACTGGGCATCCGGGTCACTGCCACTGCTCAGCATGCTGTTCATGGACTCCCTGCGCGCCACTGAACCCCCGGTAGAGATTAGGACGGAGCTGCGCTCGCGCACTTCAGCCAAGGGTGGGAGGTCGGGGCTAAGACACAGAGAAATTCTCGCGGGGGAACCAATTCGGAACATCAACCCTTGATCAAAGTTGGTGGCGAAACTGCTGCGGGTACTCAGCTGGCCCGCGGAGACTTCCCCGTCCAACCCTGCGGGACTGCGAGGACTTCGAGAGCTGTGGCTGAACCACCATTGCCTGCGAAGCTCCAGGCGATGCGCGATGGAGCGGCGGCGGAAAGCCAGGAGAATGAGGCTGAGTAAGAAGAGCAAGGACACGATGGTGATTCCTGCGATCGCACCGCCAGACAGTTGCTTTCCGGACGTGGTGGCTGCTGTAGAGGAGATCGGTGATGAAACAGCCGTTCCAACAGGTCCTGAGCTGGAACCCTGGGAATACTGCGAAGGGGACGCAATGCCCGTTGCAACAGAGGCAGACGCGTTGGAAATCACAGAATTTGGGGATGGCCCAGGCTGTCCATTAATTGGTGCAGGTTGTCCACCACCAGGACTTAGAAAATTCTCGTCAATACTTGGGCCTGGAGAATTGACCGTGGTGCTGCTTGCGTTTGCTGGGCCGTTTGAGCTAGATTGTGTTCCTGGATGGAAACCCTGAGGGGATGGACCTGGAACGATGGACGCTGGTGGGCCTGTGGTCCCCCCACCACCTGAGGATGGGGCGGCAGGTGAAGGAGCGCTCCCTCCACCATTACCTCTCCCATCATTGCCATCTCCGCTTCCTCCACCGTTACCGTTTCCCCCGCCATTACCATTTCCTCCGCTACTACCATTTCCCCCGCCATTTCCACTTCCTCCGCCGTTACCACCACCGCTCCCGCTGCCAGCCGTAGGAGTTGGAGCCGGCTGAGAATTAGGGGGGGTAGAAGGTTGTGCACTGCCACCACCTCCGTTGCCAATGAGAGGGGAGGCAACAGGACCGACAACGGGAACAGAATCAACTGGGAGAGATGTGTCGATAAGCGAAGGATTGCGTGTGTCGAGCTCAGCGATAGAGCGCCCTAAAATGCGGTGTTTTGCTGATATTCTCTGCATTCGAGGAAAGACGGTACGACTCTGGTACGCGTTTTGCGGATGTGGGACGTGAGGTCGGAACGAATGAAAGTGCAAAACGAATGTAGGTGTCGTCGTCCCGCCCTGACCGACGTCGAGATGGATCCTCGGAAGCAAGTGGAGAAAAAGAAACTTGGAGTGAACGCGGAAACAGGGAGATATGGGGGAGGCGACGAATTAATTCTGGACAAGATTCTGAGATCGCTATGGAGACACTGAGACCGTTCATGAACCCTACCCGATCAGCGGTGGACATTCAGTGGGAAGAAGGTGGAGTAAATTCAGATTCGCGTGAACCGAGCAAGCTAGTCAACTCGAAAGGTCGAAATGGGCCATTAACACGTTCATACATTACCAAGTCTCGGCTGTTACAATAAAATTCTGTGGTAAACATTCTCACCCACAAAGCTGTTGTCGTGCCCATTGAAAGAACGTCTCTCCTGGAACTTTGTATTTTGACGCGAACCTGGCATTTTGATGAATACATACAGGCGATCGAATGTGTGCATGGTCACGATGTCAAAGAATGCCACGCTAGCGGTTGGAAACGTGTCGGATGTGGTGATGCTGACAAGTTCAGCTTTTCACACCAGCCAGCGACCCGACCTTGCCACCAGCACAAGTCTTTTCTAACGTCCACTGCAGGCCTGGCCGCGCCCCCTTTCAATCCCAGCAAGCTAGTTGAGGACCAACTTGTTTATTTACATACTGGATGGTAGGTCCCTGGAGAATTTCAGGTTTACGTCTCATCTTTTTCTGACGTCAAATTCCTGTTGGCACAACCCGCATGACCACATCTGGGCACCAGGCATGGCGTATCCGTGTCTAGCTTCGTAGAACTTTTTGCATGGGATATTTTAGGTGAAATCTGCCTCGCTAGTGTTGAAATTTTGATTTGAGCTGCTAGATGCTGTCACGCCGGATGTCCATTGACTTCAAGGGATTAGAACGAAATCTACTGCTATGTTTCCTGCGGTATTAGAGGGGGTCCAACCGTACATTTGGCGATTAATTTCCAAGGCTGGACCAGCCTCGAGGCATCACCAGCTAGCGAAAGATCCAGTGTGTAAGTCACGTGAATAATAGCGGCTGTTGATTGGCTGTCGGTTGTGGCCGAGCTTCGGATGCTGTCAAGATGAGGTGACCAACTCAAGGTTTTTGCTAATTAACACCAGATGTCCGGCAAGACGGATCAATCTCCATTTCATACGCCCCCAAATTCTACCCTTCTCGTCCGTCCCCCGCCTCCCCAGTTTCCACCCGGGGCCCAGTATACCCCTTTTCGTGATTTTCCCGCGCAGTACGCCGTCCCCGCCCATCCCCCTCTGTCTCAGAATCACCTTTCTCAACCGCTCGCGTACCACGCGTATCGTTTACTAGAACCTAGTCCGTATCCATCAATTGGACATCTCCCCCTTTCCCATCAGCCACAAGCATATGTCCCACGTCAATCTAATGTGCTGGTTGGGAATCCATCTTACCAGCAAGCACAGCAGCCCCTACCTCCGCCGTTACTTCAGTTTACAACTGGCAGTCCTGGATCATCTCATGCAGGAACATTCGGTGGTACCCACCAATATGTACCACACCCTTATAGTGTAGCTGGCCATTTGGGGTCACCGCAGCCGTACCCACCGGGCGTGTATCAATGGTACCATAGTCCTAGCTCATCTGTGGACACCTTCATCGAGGGCGATCAGATGCAAGCTCAGCAGCGTTATCCTATGAATTATCCATACCCCCAAACTCAGCTCCCGCGCAGAGGTTCTCATACGGTCATGGCACGGTCGACACCCTCCGAAACCTCTTCGTTGCCTGCTTTGATGCCTAGTGGCAACTCAGTCGCCCACTCCGCACCACGGAACACCACCTCGCCTACCACCAATAATCCGCCAAATGATATACCTACGCAGAACTCACCAAAGACGGCTACACAAAAACCGGCGCCTGGTAACATTCGTACACATGAACATCCAACTATTCGCCGCCATTATCATCCGAACCCACCACCAAAACGATCCGAGTGGGTAATGTGGATAGGCAATGTTCCAAGGGACGCTACCCATGATGAACTCGGGCTATTTCTCAATCAACCCACTACTGTGTCTTCAGGCCCTCACGGCAGTAGCGGAGTCGAAGACAGCGGAGTAATTTCTATCTTCCTCATCTCGCGTTCTAATTGCGCCTTTGCCAACTATAAATCTGAGGAACACTTGAATCGAGCGATTTGCCGGTTCACTGGACACAAATTACGACCTCACGATCGCCGATGTCCACGGTTAGTTTGTCGAGCACGCCGGGTAGAAGACGATCTACGAGCCGGTGTTGGCGTTCAACGTGGCAGGGGCGTGCATACCCGTCACGTTGAGAATATGTTGGAGAAGGATAGTGCGACATTGATAACGGGCGAAGAGCCTGCTTCGTCTGAGGGTCATTGGTCAGGTCTGTCCAAGACAAGTAACTCGCCGCTAGCCCCGTCAGCTCCAAAGGGCGAGGAAGCCGCAAAGACGCATACTGCGGAGGAATCAAAAATGAAGGTCCCCACTCAGTCGTCCAGCGCAAGTTCCCATGCTTCCACAAGTTCGAGTCTTTTGGCCCGTTATTTTCCCAAACGTTACTTTATCCTTAAGTCGCTGACCCAGGTAAGTCTGTGCATCATCTGTGAAGTTATGCCGCAGCCAAGTTGGCTCTATTATCATAGGAAGACTTGGATCTCAGTACCAAACGTGGCGTGTGGGCAACCCAAAGGCATAACGAAGTGATATTAGATCAGGCCTTTCGAACAAGCAAGGATGTTATTCTAGTATTCAGTGTGAACAAGAGTGGTGAGTTCTATGGATATGCACGGTGTGTTGGTCCCCGGTCTCGGATGACACACTACACTGATTGCCGTATGAAGGATGGCAAGCAGCATCTTCGATGGTAACCACAACGTTTCGTGGGCACCACGTGCAGGTCCGTCATCCGATACAACATCACCGTCGTCTAGTCATGCGTCTACCCTCGGTTTAGTGGAGCAGTTCGAAGATCCATCAAGTCAAGGCCAGATGGATACTTCTGCATTTGATCCTAAAGTCACGTCACCAGTTACTCTGAGTCTGGACAGTTCCTCTCGGGTGAAGTCTGCTCAGGAACGACGGTCAGCGCTGCCTCCACTCGACCAAAATATTAAAGACGTCGTTGGTCCCCATCCGCCTCCACAGTCAGGTTCTGGCTCTAGGTGGTCACGTATCTTTGATCCTTCCCGCTCTTCAACTTTGAGACCTCAGTCAGGAAGGTGTCCCGGACTGCGGGCGACGAGAAGCGAGGAAGGCGGTCCTCCAGATCAATCGGGCAATCACGTACTACGCTTGCTACCTGCGACGAAGGAAGCCTACTTCGAAGACCCACCAGTACGAACGGGCGTACATTCTACAGCGATGCCTGGCCATGGTGAGCGTCAGGAACGAGATGCAAGTTGGGGAGAAACGTTCAAGATCGAGTGGTTGTGCACCGATCGAGTTCAATTCCACCGGACACGACATTTGCGCAACCCGTGGAACCATTCCCGGGAGATTAAGGTGTCGAGAGACGGGACGGAGCTTGAACCTGGGGTTGGGCAACAATTGGTCGACTCCTGGTCGACTCTTGCTGTCGAACCAGCAGGTGGCAGTGATGCGAGGCATACCACTAACTCGACAGGTAGGCGGAGTGGGAATGTTCCAAAACCAAACCCTTCAGCGGAACCTAAACGCATCAAGGGAAAATCGTCATGAGAACACGACAACGCGACTCACTTCTGCGGCATCTAGAACTCTCACGCGTACGCGGCTATTCAAAGTACAATCTCATTGTTGGGGTCACACGGCACACTTAAAGATTTTCGAGTCATTCAAGATTGGTCTTGCATTGCTATCACGTTCACACGGGGTTCTCAAGAGGGCGAAGTCGCGGGAATCTACAGGCCAAGGAACGGCGGATTTCTCATTTTGTGTGGGATATGCTTTGTAACCATGGGTATTAGACCACTAGTTTTTGTTCTCTCCCTAGCTACTCTGTGTCAACTTCGGGGCAGACACCCCAAACAAGGCTGAGAAAGAAAAACTTCTTTGACACGCCATGGATGATTAATGATTCGTCAGTGGCGCACCTAAGCCAGCGCCACTCGCCCGAGTTTGGACGTGGCCCCTGACAAGCTTTGTATTTCACTCGCCTTACTGGCCCTTGCCAGGCCCACACTCAGAACACCATGAAACTGCCGGTCACATCACATTACTCTTCCGTTTCCTAATCAATGTCATGGGATCACTGTTCTATTACGGGAGACTGTGGACACGGTCCAAAAGGCGAGTCGCAGATCTTGAGGGTGAAATAATTTTTTTCTTAGAACGATGCGGCCATTCTTCGCCCGCTGTTTCAACCTGCGCATTACTTCAAGGAGTATCAAGACGCCAGAGACATTGGCCCCCCACTTAAACGCCTCTGCTGGTGTTTGTGGGTCACCCTGCATTCAGTGACACTAAACGTCTCGGGCCACCAACATCTCGAGAAATGACCACCCTCGCGGATTTGACGCTCGAAATTATCGACCGCATTCTATTCGTACTCGACCCGCTCGACATTGCACACGTCTCCCAGACCTCCCGTTTCTTCTACGAGATCATTTATGGTCCCCTCTGCCTACAGTTCTGGCGAGGACTCTACCTCGCACAACCACTCGACGATCCCCGACGCTCAGTGACCCGCCTTGGCCGTTCCCGAGTAGATGGCATTGACTGGAAGGGAGAGCTGCAGCGAATCGTGAGGGCACGTACGGTGATGAACTTTCCGACCGTGTGTCGGCGAGAAGAGCGTTGTCGGGTGCTCCGCACCTGTATTGACCTCATCACAAACATACCCCCCATTTCCTCTCCCGACGGCGTTGGGGAGGTGTCCCGCAACTTGCAGTTGATGCAACACCTCATAGGGGACGGTGAGTTCTTGGAGCCTGATTCCTGGGAGTCGTTGTCGGAGGAGGAGAAACAGCTGTTGGCAAGGCTACATGCGTTGTACGGGCTGACGAAGAGGGATTTCGATCCGGAACGACGTCGAGCGTCTCAGGCGTTCGTCTATAGTCTGCGTCATCACACTGCCCAGCGTGCCTACGGGCCGTTTATGCCAGACGAGAGCAAGCGCGTCGACTGGACATTCCTTTTGATGTTCGTGCTCGATTTCGGAATTCTATTGGTGGACGTGGACGACGAAGACACAGAGTATTGTTTCCCGCTTGGCCTGATGTTTTCTCAGAGCATCATCCCTCGCGGGTTGAATCTTGACAAGGAGGACGACTGGGCCGGCATGGAAGGATTGTGGTCGGTTAGATACGGGTTCATGGACCACCGGGAGTTCATACGTAAGTCCTTCCATTCGTCCGATGCCGTCGGTCTGCTGACAGTGTTCTCTTGCTTGCCAGTTTACAATGACCCGTCGGTAAGTCAACTGCCTCGTTCTTGGCGGTGCGACGTGGGCCGACGTACGTGGGATATTTCATAGGTGCCAGATCATGAACCTCAAGACACATCCATTTTTGATGACGCCGAAGAAACGTTGGCCTCGCTGGACATATACATTCGTGTCGTGGACACCGAGCCCGATCCCGCTCACCCAACGCGCCCAAAAATAAACATTATCGGCGAGGTGGACGGGAAGTTTAGCATCGTTGGCTTTGTCAAACTTACGGACGATGATCAAGTATGGTGTCATTACGTGAGCATACGTCCTCCGCCACGAGTGAAAGGTATATCCTGACCACGTTTCAGGGTGCGGGAAACGATAACCAGATGGTGTGGCAGTAGGTCGAAGTTGTTGTCATGCGTAACGTTGACCCTGATTTTTTTTCCCCCTCTTCACCCGCTCTAGTTGTGATGCGATAGGATTAGGCAGTATTCGCTCGCGATGCGGTTTTATAGGCGTTTGGTCCACCGTCTTTCACGACATCGAGGATCCAATCGGTACTGTCTACACCATTTACATTCCACTCGGGCATTTATTGTGATACTCTTCAGGCCCGTTTTGGATGCAACGTGAACTCCTCGTCGATGAGGATGAGTAGGACACACCGAGGATCTACTCTCATTTGTTTGGGCAATGCGCCGCCACCTTTCGGCCTTTGTATGTACCACTAATGTGAATAACCAAATATCCAGTACTTAGTCCTGACACATGTTTGGCTTGTGACGTGTAGCATTCCCCTTTATGCTATCATTTACTCAGCAGTCCCATTGCCCCGGGCTCAGATTTCCCTTTTTGCAACGCGATAGGCTTTCTCTCGAATAATCTCCTCTAACCAGATCTAATACGTCCATCTATTTGAGGGAGCATGTGTACTTTACATAGAGAGGAATCACATGGGTAAGACGGGTACTATACAATAAACGTCGTCCAAGACGAGACGATCGTTCAAAAAGTTCACTTTAGAGCCGAACAGTAAACTTGAGCCGACCATCTTCACACGGCTCACAGCTGACCCTCTCCATGTTGTCTACTACGAAGTGAGCGCCGATATGCTCGATGTGCTTCCGCTCGTGGCTAGTGCAGACGGCGATCACGGTTGCGCCGCTCGCGAGTCCAGCTCGGATCCCGCTCGGGGAGTCTTCAAAGACGACGCACTTTGACGCGCAAAAGCCCAGCTCGCGCGCGGCAAGGAGGAACGGGTCGGGCGCAGGCTTACCCGCCTTCAAGCGCTTATCGTCTGCGGTAATGGTCACCTTGGGAGGTACGATGCCGACGCGAGTCATGCATCCAAACGCTGCCGAACCGACCGACCGACGCAAGTCCATCAGTTCCCCCGATGAAGTCAGATTCGAAAAATGGAGATTTGACGTACCGTATGTTTTAGCACCAGAGGTAGCGACGGCGTATCGACCCTCGGGGATCGAGTCGATCATTTTCCTAACGCCGGGAAGGATGCGAACAGCGCGATCTACGCCGGCGGCTTCGATCTGCCAGGCTTCCAAGCAGTGCTTTTTGCAGTCGGGTTCAAAGGTGAGGACGTCTTCGTCTTCTTCGACGATCAAGCCGTCAAAGTGGCGTGCGTCGTAGATGGACGCTTCTGGCAAGGCCGACATGGCCAGCATGCCGTTCAAGCGGGTCGCGAAAGAAGGACGACGACTGCCCAGCGCAACGAACGACGATGCGCGAGACGACGGGAGCGAACCTGCCGGAGACGTGACGAGTTCGGGGGTCGCCTCTCCCGAGCTGACGGGGCTCATGACGGAAGGGGAATAGGTTTGAGAGGCGAGGGGCGAGCCGGCCTGACAGCCATGCAGGCGGTACGCGTCTGCAAAGAAGAGAATGCTCTCTTCAAACCTTTGGACCTCAGAGTCCATCTCGTGGGGCTTGATTTCTGGCTTGAACTGCGCGAGGTTGTCGACAGCGCGCTTGCCGTGGGTGGCGGCGATCACGTAGGCCGGGTCCTGCCCGATGTCCTTCGCGACCTTTCCCCACGCGGCCTCGACAGCGGCGATAGAATCGGTGAGTGTGCCATCCTATCAACACACTGAAGGAGTTAGATTTGGCAGACCGGAATAGAACGAACACACCATGTCAAACAAGACGGCGTCGGCGTAGAAGGTGTATGCGTTCGACTGCATGATGAAGTTGTACAGTGGGAGGAAGGTGAGAGGGAAGTGATTCAAATCTCGCCTGGTGCCACCTTTTCATGGTGCGGGCTCGTTTATATATGGACCAGGCTGCGATGTTCACAGCCTGACGTCAAGGGTTGGAACGTTTTTAGCCCACAAGGCGAAGCATTTTCGAAGGAAAGTTTTCAAGGGTAGCTAGTATGTTAGACGAGCGGTTAGATAGCATGCTCCACGTTACGCGCACAGCACTTTCCACAAATGGAAGAGACAGGAAGTATTCTTTGGTATCGAGGTTCATAAGGGAAGTTATTGCATGGGATGGTGACGAGATAAACATGCGATGCTGTCCATCATCGTCGGCTAGTATGAAGAACGTTGGAGCGTGGAGCCGTGAGTATGACAACCAGTGCTCATTCTGCGACAGAAGTTGGCTACTCTTGTTTTCTTCCTAAAACAGGCAGCCCATCAAGATCACCCAAAGTCGTTCACGACCATTTCCGCCCCCCTCCCCTTCATTCAAAATTCGAGGGTGGCCGCCATGGAGCGACCGTGTGAGGATATTGAGGTTCGAAGTGTGTGACAAGGCCTGAAACATCTTTCTCAGAGCTGTTGCATCGCTTAGGTCTATCTTTATCTCTTTCACGCACCTGCGTTTGGCTTGCGCTACTTGTGCTCTCCACCCGTTATCTGGACTTGGCTCACCCTCTACGTCACATCTACGGCGCAATCACGACGGATTCGTAAAAGGGCTACTTACGACACGATCACAGCAACGCCTGTCACCACACGCAATCCTCAGATCGAGTCACCTTCCTCCGCTCGGCATGGAACAGTCGCCGAACCGTTTCATTTTGACGTTTCGACACTCGTTCATCTTGCCCGCGTCTCTCGATTTCCGCCGCGCTTTATCTATACGTGTGTGACCGCTCCGTCGGTTTCCGAGTGTACATCATGATACTGTACTGTATGGCGAAAACGGCTTCCGGGACGAGCCCCACCCGATCATCGACGTCTACCGGTTCGGGTGGAACGGACCCGCGATAACCGACGCGCCACGTCACGTCGCCGTCGTCACTTGCCATCACTGAGTTCCAGTTTGCCGTCCCTCACTGGCACCCCCGATCCGGTCGCAGCTGTTCGACTCCAGGGGGCACTCTAACGTTGATCACCGTTCGACGCTCGTTCGACCCTTTTCGCCCAAGGAGTACGCCGCACCCACATCGATCGTACCCCCGATCGTCAACTGGAGCGACTGAGAGGCATCCACACGATCGCCTTGTTCTATATCCGAAACGAAATGCCACCAAGGTGTCAACGCTGGCGTGACGGACGGCGTTGTCATGGGTGTCCTGTCGTGCGTGGCGAGGGAACTGAGTAAACCGGTTTGACAATGTCTCAGAGAGTTCACGTATGGAATAGATGGTATCGTTGACCCGTGAAACCACTACTCGTCGTTCAGCCAATCTCTAACCTTCAAGTTTGGTCAGTCGAGACAGGGAAGGGTACGAGATCTGGATCGTTATACTTCATAGCCCCATTTCGACTCCGGTCTCGCAGATAGGATATCATGCCAAAAGCGTGGCGTCCCTCATCTCCGGTGTGAATGCCACCACCTACAATGGACTTTGCTCCACCGCCTCGTTCGTAAAACATGATAAAGGACGGCCCATACTTGATAACCGGTCGTCTCGGATATTAACGTCGCCGGCTCACCGCGTGGCTCAAAGAAACGAGCGAGACAATCACATTACGAGGGTGCTACGATAATCGTTCAAAAAGTACGCGTAGAGTTTCGATCTCATATTGGGTGCATGCTCCTCTTACCTGCATAAAGGAAAACCTACGTGCCGCGTGAGAACACCTCGTATACCGATAGAACAAGAACACAGAAAAAGACAACGTCAAAGAGAGAGCAGACATGAACGAAGTATGTGCATGGCCAGCCAAGTTAACAAAAAATAATGAGACCAAAAAAAGGAAATAATGTTAAAGACAGGATTGCTTCGGACTTCTCATCGTGTGGTGTTGTCCGTTGAAAGAGCCAAAGTCCAGAGTTGGATATGCAATGCGGAACATAATGCACACAAAGACAAGACAAGGAAACACATAAAGGCAGTATACACCTTGGAATTCTACGCAACACATTAGAGCGGGGAACCGATTGCCATTAAGTCCTGACACGTACTTGCAAAAACGAGGAATAATGCAGCGTACATAATATTCGGTCTCTGCTCAGCCGAATATTTCCGTGACAGTGCGTCGACGCTCCCGCCTCTGCGATGGGAACGTGATTGTCTTGGGTTGAGGGTTGCCGCCGGCCATTTCGTGCTCGTCGACAGTGGCTTCCAGCGACATGCGGGCTGCGCGAACTCCCAGAGTACGACGACGAGTGTCCCTCTCAGTGTCCGACCCGGAGAGTGGCAAGCGAACCTGATTGACACCAGACGTATCCTCCTCTGTGGTCGGACCCACACGTCTTCGCGCCTCGTCGCGGCTTTGTTGCTGTTGAAGGGTGGATACCGAAACTTCCGACGGACGGGAAAACGTCACAGAAGAACGAATCGAGTCGCGAGAGTCCGTGCGCTCCATAGGAAATGTGGAGGTCTCAGGAGAGGCGGAGACCGTATGTGTTGAAATTGCTGTCGTGGGATTGGAGGTGGGTAGAGCAAAAGGAGGATTTGGAGTGCGAACAGTAGCTATGGAAGCCAAGGAAACGTGGCGACGACTGCCCTTCTCAACCGTAGTCTTGGATCTTTGGAGTTTGGATTCAGATGGGAGAGACGGGAGGGGAGGTGGAGTAGAGTACAGAGGTTGTCTAGTTCTTTCTTGATGAGGGTATCGAGATACGGGGGTCGGAGAAGGTTCATGGTCCAATGACAAGTCAAGGACGTTGGATGATGTATTGTAGACCGCTGACCCGTCAGCAGACATTCGCTGCTCGCGCTGTTCACGTGGGGCGAATAACCGCCGGGAAGATGAAGAGGGATTCAAACCATTTCTCGAGGACATGGACCGATCTTGATCGCTTACACTGTCCCGGTCTCGTGAAGATGGAGGGCGAGCGAGGCTAAGATCGCCACGAGAGAGCCTGCCGGCGACACCAGTGGAAGTCATTGGTTCCCAGCTCAATCGAGACTCGACGGTTCGTCTACCGTCTTGACCCCGCCTGCTACTACCCCCCTCCAAGCCCGGATCGGACGGAGGCCTCCTCGTAATTTCGTCATCTAGGCTCGTCGACCTCAGGTGGGCAGCATCAGATGGTCCAGTTGTCTCCTTCAACAGCTTTCCGACCCCGAGAATGAACCCAGTCAGCGAGCGCACTACATCATCGCTCTCCCGTAGACCCTCCCGAAACTCAGAGCCTACACTCCTCCATATTTGTACTGGATCATGGGGCCCGTCGGGTTCGTAGTCTTCGTCTTCCACTTCGATAGTAATTTGTCGTTGGACAGCATTGCTCGCCGCCGCCCTCAATATTTTGTTGAGCCGCTCGGACGAACGTATAATTGCGCTCGAGTAATCGGATAAATCGCGAACTGTTTGGGATTGATTCGGAAGTCGTGATAGTTGTGCTTTGAACATCGAGAGCGATTCCAACATGAGGCGGTTGTGTTCGGGATTCAGAGGGTTATTGAAGGCTGCCAATGGGCCTGGAGTGACGCTGGTGCGGTTGCGGGAGACATTGTTTGTGCGAGGATCGCTAGGCGTTTGAGCCAAAGAAATGGAGCGCGTGGTCGGAGAATGTCGAGACTCGGGTCTGTCCGAAAGGTCATACGTCGTCCTCCTAGATCGCATCGAGTAACTTCCATTCCTGGAATCATTTTCTGCGCGATAAAGGTCCGCCATTGATGTTGCTGGCCGGGATGAGGCGCCATGACCTGCACCTCTGGTATCCCGATCTACGGCCAAGGTAACGGGCGCTGGAGGTGGATCTGAGTGCAAGTGGGGACGAGGAACAGGCGGCCCAACAGCCTCGCGGACGCGTGCGCTGGATCCACTGCTTCGACTCCTGTCATCGACATCAGACCGCCGCTGCCGTTCCCTATCCTCCCACTCCACTGTGTGACCAGCACTTGAACCAACTACACTTGAACGTGCACCGCGCCCGGATACGTTAACATCGCGTCCGTCACCGAAGACGTCTTCGCTCGACGGTGCTCCGTGTCCCTGTCTCCCACTCCCACCCCCGCGCATGCCAATCCCCGCCGCACGTAAGCTCTCGCCTGCAATTCTCCCCGCTGCTCCTGTGTTAAGAGCACTTTCTGCGCTTCCTCCTCGCTGGGACTGCCTCCGTCCGCCATCCGCACCATTGCCTGAGATGTCCTCGGAAAGCCAGCGGGTCTGATGTCGTCGTGTGAGGTCTCTCACAGTGGAAAAACGGGTAGATCTAGCCCCGCGAGGAGAGTGCTGGACATTGCTCGTAGCATTGACGGATGTATGCGCAGTCTTGGGTATATGATCGTCCTCGTATCCGTCGTGGAAGGATGCCCGGTACGGAGTCATCGGCTCGATCGAACCCTAAGGGATGCATCTTTAGCCAACTGCCGAAAAGAACGCAACCATGCAACCAACCCGTCCGTCCAAACTCCGCCGCTCTCTGTCCCTAAATTCCCTCGGGAGCGGTTGCCGTGATTTTTTGTTGCCAGTAGGGCTTCTCCTCGACGAAGCTACAGCGGCCAGCGCTGCTTCAGTAACATCGTTGTCATTTCTACTGTATCTCCCATTCTCCACGCCATGAACAGATATAGCACCCGCCATAGACACTCGTTTGCGGGGAGTACGTGACGGGCCTGGAGACGCCTGACGCGTCTTCTCTGGAGACGTGGGTGCAGATATAAGTCTTTGTCGTTGACAGGAGTTGGATGCGGATGGTGGTGTCGATAGACGTTCAGGAGACGAGGAACGGTAGGAATTGGAATTGGTATCAGAACGGGATGGAGTCGGGGCACGTAGGCTCTCTCGCTCGGTCTCGGATCCCGAGAGGGTATCATTGCGTTGTATCGGTGGTGCAGACTGCGAGTGCGAATGGGATGAGAGGCGAGATGAGGATGCAGTAGAAGCGGATGAAGAGGGGGCATTAGGTGAACGGGAAGTACGTGTGGGTGATGGAGTGCTAAGGCGGGAAGAAAGTTTATCTAGTGCCTGCCCATCATGCGTCAGTTCATCGAGTGAGACGGTAAGAATAGCATATATGCCGAAGGAATGCAATCTGGCATCGGAATGCCGGGTCGACAATAAAATTCAAGGAACTCCGTGATTCCCGCAACACGTGGAGTGGGACAAGGGCATGCAACAAGCATAAGAGGATGCGTAGTTAGCTCACCATGCGGTTGCGTTGAGCAAGACTCTTGACTCGCTGGAGCGCCGCGATATTCTCGCTGGGACCCTTGGCCCCAATTCTGCGGTCAAGTCTGGCTGTGTTATCTTCCTCGCCTGCATGGTCGTTTTCGTCATCTTCGTCATCGGAATTGGGCCTTGAGCTTTTGAATATAGCTATTGGCTTGTCATACGTTTCTGTAGGCATCATTGGACTTGGAGAACCTGTATACGAGACTGGACGCTGTCTGATACTGCCCGAGTTCGCACTGTTGTTGTCACCGGTTGAACCGCTGCCGGTAGAATTGGATGCTGGGGGAGACGGCAGTCCAGAAGGGGAAACAACACCGGGACTCTCGGGTGGGTCAGGAAGGTCTGGGATACTAGCTTCCTTGAGGTCCTTGGGTGGTAACGATCCGATGAATATCGCGGATAAAGGACGCCTCGAGGAAGCAACGAGTGAGCGCGGCGGCATCACAGTCAGCGCAGCAGGTCATCAACCACGGCGTAAGTAAAAGAAGATGTCGTCGTCGCCGTCGAGCACGGCGAGCAGATGGTTGTGACGACGACGAGCTCAGCGCCCGGCAACGAAGGAAAGGGAAGGACCGTGGGAATTCAACCTGCAGTCTGCAAAACACACAAGGCGTGTCTCCGAATTCCGACTCCGAAGGCATTGTCTCTGGCAACACTCGCGCCTGTGATTCCTTCGGGGGATAGTACTACTGGCAGGATCACACATAGTCGGGGATGTAATACTAGTCCCAGGTGTGTACTTGCGTTCCGTGCAATCCAACAAACGTATCAACCGATGCTCTCGTCAAAAGACAATAGAGAAGTAACTCGCGCGGTTGCGACCGGATGAAAGCACAAGGATTCTCCTTCAAGATCACCTCTTTTGACTCTTTACTCGCCTCCCTGGACGACCCCTCGAATCGCATCCGTTAGCATCCGCATTCCGTGGTGCTACTCTTTTTGGTTGACCTTCGAGCGTTCTTTGATACCAATCCCGGCAGTTTGATCGTTGCGAGTGAGCCCTTCCATTTAATCGATAATAGTGACATCGCTGACAATATCTCCATTTTCGTCATCGTGTTATGACGCTGATCTTGCCTTGAAGGAAGTCTGGGGCCGAGTGGCCTTGATTGCTCCGACCCTACGTCCATATTCGTTCTGTGGACGTCTTCGCGGAGAAACGTCGCCAGTCGCTTATCCCATGTTGACCTCGGATGCGACGGCAGTCCAGCACGCTCGTTTCGACTACCAGACGCTACTTATACCACGCTCATATGGCAGAAAAGATAGATCTTTGGCCCGCCAACGCAAACCTGTCACAAACGAACCTACCACCCCTTTCTTTTATAGCATGCCGTTGACATCCTGACTGACGAGAGGACGGTTGATCACCCCAGAGGCCTGGTAGCGAAACTCTTCGTCCCTCCTTCTCATAGGGTTTTTGGCGCTGTTTACCCAATGACAGAGCCATTCGAGGCAGCATAGAAATAAGCTTCTGTCATTGATCTTTTAGGCTATCAACGATATATCCTGGTTCACTCCAGTGATTGGCTTGCACGGGTACGTCAGGGTCTGGTCTTCTCAGGAGAACCTAGCGCACGCCCTGCAGCTATCTCACACCCCCCCGAGCTGGCCTATTTAATGTCCAAGTGCCATCGAGGTTTAGTAAGACCCTTTCGTGATGCTCGTCAATGACTTGACGGGTCCACGGAACTCTGGCGAATCAGATTTACGTTAATGACGGCTCGTTCAATTAATCGGCCACTAGCATGCAAAATATAAACGATCCTAGATCCATTACCAAGACCCCACGCATAGCGCTAAATCTACGTAGATCGGATTCGAGCGTACCCCTGTAACCCCTTAAAACCAAACACCATACAGTAGATAACAGAAAAAGAATAATGATCAGTAAAAAGCGGGAATGAAAACATAGTTCGATATGTTCGATTAATAAGTCATCACGAGTCATAGGTATGTATCAGTAAGGATATAAGGTGGACTCCATAAGGGTGCGGCGGACTCGTGGCAACGGACCGGGCCATAGTGGCCAAATCTGTCTGAGCCCACGAGGTGGTACGACTTGCACAGCAAGTCTATAGTGACGAAACGGTCAAGCACGTGAGCACGAGCGATATCCAATAAAGCGACAAGGGTCTATGTGACCTCTCCGCACTATCCACAAAGTTGGTCAGTTGTGCTCCCGTAACATCCAGATAGGAACAAAACGACGATGTCATTGTTCCCTTTCGGATCAACGGAGACTTACCCGCTGGTTGATGATGATGGTTTACCCGTCATCTTGACCGTCATCACGGCTACGAGCCCATCGATGGCAGTCGAACCGTTGACAGCGACGGTTTCGTAATGATTAATGCCGACGCTCGTATTCTGGAGCAGTCCGGGCACGTAATTAACTGTGGTGTGATATGTGTATCCGTTGAACGAAGTCGAACCCGAATACGTGCTCGTATTCGTGAGCTTCGATGTGGGAATAAGGCTCGATTGTGCCGTGGCATTGCCAATCATCCAGTCGCGTCCGAGATTGTATCTGTCACCTCAAGTCAACGATGAACTCGCATGACGTTACGAAAAACCGACCCGTTGACGATGATGTTGTGTTGCTCTATGGGAGATCATGCGTGAGGAGAATAGACCAACGCAGGCTAAACCTGAAACACGTACCAGCAATCGGCATCTCGTAAGAGAGGGCCATGAAAATAGCACTGGTGTTCGCATTCGGGCCATTTTGGATCCAATATCTGATGTGATTACCACCTTGAAGCGTCTCTTTACAGGTACCCAGTTGGACATCACCATAGTCCCATCGTATGACAGCTGTCTGATTGACTGGTTTCGGGAACGTCCGGGACACGTAAGCTAAGAAGAGGTGGTTACTCGAGCAGAACGTAAGGCGTACCATACCCGTTCCCGTCACCGAGATTCGCACCCTGATTATCTCCTGAATGCTGACCCAGACATTCCGTCGAGAAACCAAAAGACCTGTTTGATTGAGGTGGGACGCTGCGAAAGAGTAACATGGCGACTGACTGGTAATAGTTGATCAGACCACCGTTGTCCAGGGTACTCTGAAGGACTGCTGGATCAGAGTTGGCGGATAAGATGGCATTGATGGGCTCGCCGAGTCCTGGAGGGTATGTATTTTGCACTTGCTGCGGGAGTAAATCAGGGCCCGACGTCATGTCAACTTTCGGATATGGGAGAAGTCATCGTAGCACGCACGGTGAGCATGCTGCCACCTCCGTTTATTGGTATAAAGTAGCCAAGACCCGTATCACGGCGTTGAGGTGGTGCAAGCGGAGGGGATGAGAGAGCACCGGATATGAGTAATAGCATCAACATGGTGATTGAAGCCATGCAAGGGGAGAAGGGATAGAAACTTGGGCAGAGAACGTGGATCATGCTGAAGGGTATGTGACGCTGGTCCGTGAGAAGGAAGCAGAATCAATCCGCTGGGTATTAATAAGGAGAGGGGAAGGAGAAGAGACCGTCGTAGTGATACAGAAAAAAGAGAGTGGAACAAAACAAGACTTGGGTCCGAGCCCGCTTTCCGTCAATTCTTGCCCAGCGACGCATGCACGAGCTAGGTCCTTTTATGTAACCGCGGGTGGATAACAGGACCCGTCGATCTCCGACCGGGCCATAACAAGCTCGTGCCATCATTTCCACCAGAGATGACTGATCATACCGAGGAAACACGTCTAGGAACGTCGTTCTATCCCTCGGCTGTGACGCGCGCATCGCTAACGAGGTGGTGTGATTATGGACAAGTCTCCTCTGCCAGCGCGGGTCGCTTTGTAAGGCGTCGACAGGATTACCACATCGCTCGGGTCGGCTTAGTGGAACGTTGCACAACTGTACTTGACGTATTCCACGTGTGTGGCCCAAGTCTGTCGTCTCTTGGCCAGACGTCGCCCTTTCGGGTCCATGCCAACTGGCCAAGGCCCTGGCAGGGCAGATTTATAATCACACCAAGCGGTGGCGCACCCGAACCGTTCTGCACAACTCCAGCGAGTTGTTCTCTGGGAATAGGCTTCCTTTCCGTCCGCTGTACGCAGATTACTTTAGAGGACAGTAAGGTGGCTATGTAGGTCGGTCAAGATGCGCTTTGTCTGACAATCTACTGGCAGAACTATTTTGGCCTTGTACAGCCGCATGATCGAGCACAAGTAAAACGAAACACTCTGGGTCTGGCGGTTCAAACTTTCAAATACAAATACGAGACCCCGCGACGCAACTGTAATACGGTGAGTGTGCCCCAACTGTGAACCTAGTTATTTTGTTTAATTCCGCAGACTTCAAACATTTCCTGGTATACAGTACAATGCGTGTGTGTCATCAGAGCCGCTGCATCCCAAGGGCGGGGCTGATACGATCAATCACATCCGTAACCCGATTCCTCAGCTACGCGCCGTGATCAGGAACTGAATTGCCGCTCTTCTACTGGTTAACTCACCGCGTTTCTTGGCATTGTGAGCACCAAGCGCATCGAGTCCCTTGGTTTCAACCATACGGTCGACGAAAGCACCAGCGGCGGCCGCCCTGAGTCGATTCATAAATCGTTGTACCCCGGCAATGGTATGTATGGACGCACAAAAATTCCCTCGCCTTAGCATGATTGACCTCTTTGCCATGTTTCTCTTGGTGCTTGTTCCACGCTTTCATGGCCTACGAAACGATCAATATGCTTCGTGTGGGAAGGGGAAGGCGAACCTCGTAAGAGGCGGCAGCGGCAATGATTTCATGGGAGAGTTTAGCCTTGTGAGGCGCATTAACGACCTTTGAGACGAGACTCGTAAGTCACCGACTTGTACTGCATGCCAGCTGGATCTACTCACCTCTTCGTATGCTTGTTGTGTCATCGTGAGGTGTCTTGTTTGAGGGGATGTGTGAGGGAGATGGAGTGATTGCGATAAAGATCAGTAAACCAGGGCATGACCTTTATATCTCCCTCATTGATCCCCCATTTCAAGGGTAACCAGTGACTGGTGACAGCCGGGGAGTTCCGCGTTACGAATTGCGTTGCACTAGTTTGGACAGCTCTGTCCAGCTCCTCCCCAACCTCACTGCCCGTTGTATCTCGATGACAACAAGGCTTTCAAGTTTCAAGTTTCTGGTCTCAGTTGTCTGGGTGAACTGGAGCCTTGGAGGACAGGACCCAAAGTCTTCCCATTGATCTTATCAACTGGGGTACGAGTGTTGTAACGACGAGTGACCAGCATGTGACATAGCCACGGTGCTTCTTTGCTGAGCTGGGGAGTTCTTGTCTCTTCGGCAACTCTTCGGCACGCCGCAATTAGGTTCAATTCAGTTCAAGCTCGTCCATTCGCTTAGATTTGCACTGCTCAAGTAGTCTCGGCAGATGGGTTTTCCGACGTGGGCCAGTGCGCATGGCAGGTACATTCCCCGCAGCACTTCGCCAAGGCAGGTGTCTTCTCGTTGCGGTTGGGCCATTCACTTTTGCAAAGTGTGTTTTCTCGCACATTGTCGCCAAAGAGCGACTTTGCCGTGACAGTGTTAACCGCGTATCCCACATGAGCAGGGAGACGATACTTAAGACGACATCCAACATCCGATGCTATGCACAGTTTGGCAGCGGTTTTCTGATTGCCAAGGGACTGGAACCGAGTTTCAGGCACATCGATACACCGAGTCATCCCGGCAAACTTACTGGACGCCGATGGCAAACATGACCTCTGATTTGTCAGGCTTGGTAGGTGATTTCTCACTTCGACTGGCGGGTAAGGGTGGTGTGGGACGGATCGGATCGAATCGTACGACTGGCATCGAATTGGACGGGTCATCCGATAGGCTGGAGTTCATAGGACTGGGCCGTCGGCTGTTCCGATTCTTGGCATCCGATGTGGCCGATCTGTCTGCGCAAGTGAGTCACCGGCGCTCCCACCAGGGCTGCGAGGGCCTGTCCGTAGTCGTCGGGTCCCAACTGCGTACGACGCAGCAGGTTCAACCATGACGACTGTGGTCGGCCTAGCCTATTCTTCGCCTTTTTTTCGACGTCCAGATGGCCTCTTTCACGCATATGTTTTTCGTTTGAAAATTTCTTGTACCATGAATAGAAATCTAACGTGTGCCTGGCCAGTCGGCGAGGCAGTGCCTTGGGATTTCTCGTCATTCGGGAACATGCGTTCTGAGATTGAAAAGCTGTGAAAAATGGGGTCTTTATAAGATGGACGAGTCAGAGCTACGCGCCATCCCCCATTTCTCTTTCCTTCCCCCATCTGCAGACCACCTGGAGCAGCAAGGGCACTGCTCCTGAGTAGTCCTCGAGTCAGTTGCACTCTTCCCAATCACATCTGTGAGTGATTCAGTTCGATCTCCGTCTTTTTGTCCTACGTGTGGCCTGTTTGCCCGGCTCCGCTGCGCAAAACACGTTTCCATATCGATTTCTGTCAATCGACTGAAATCAGCATTCTGCGCTGCGCTGCCATGTCGTCATCTTTATACGACCAGCCATTGATCCCGAGGTCGCCCGATCTGTCTCGTCCGTCCCTTCCAGGGCACTCACGAACTCCATCGGTGCGACCTTCGGAGTCACGGTCGTCGTCTCAGTGCTCACCGAGTCATCTTGAACTCATGCCACACGCGGACGCTCGCGATACCCCTTATGCTGAGAATGAGGCGCTAATTCCGTCTCATGGTTCCAGAAGCGCCAGGCAATCCGCGTTGTCGCCTGGCCCCAGCTCACTTCCAATAACCCCTCTCCACTCCGCAATTCCAAATCAACTTCAACAGTATACACCAGATCAAGATGTTCTCCGACTCCAGGAACTTCTGAATTACCGGTCGATCTCGCATCCCCCCGGTCTCTCACCCAACTCCGGTCATCGGCTTCCCTTGCCTACTGTCCTTGAAAGTGCCCAACTTTCAAGCTCGTCTACTCGCCATGCTGCGATAAACACCCGCTCTTCACGTCTACGGACGTCCAACCAGGTCTTTAACAACATTTCGGATCTCGCCACCCATTATGGGATACCCCAATTTCTGCCAGTTGCCCCTCGTACAACCCCCCGCAGAACCTTAGAATCTGAAGAATCCTATCCATCTCAACCAACCGAATCATTTTCTTCCTCATCCGACTTCGTAAACCTTTGCTCCAACTACTTGAACATGTTGTCTCAAAACCCAGGCGATGATGGCGCACATGATGTCCCGATTGAGGGCGTCGCGCCGGTAGCGGCCGCTCCTGAAGTGACGGATTCTGAGGCGATCAGGTCACTTATGGACGTGCTCAATGGTGCGTATTTTGCGATGCATGCGATCAAACTTGACTTAGATCTTTTGGCAATAGCTACTCCAGAGCTTCAGATGTCCAACGACTTGAACGAGTTTCTGACATCGCCGTTGATAGATTCGCCTCTGGACGATGACTTGCTCACTACGCCTGCTGTCGGATCTGACATGGATGCGGGCATTATGATGACGAGCCCTTTGATCGACTATGGCAATGACTCACTCGGCGAATTCCCGTCCTTGTTTGGCGAGTTCGATGACGCCATATATCAAGGCTCGAAGGAGCCACAGCATGAGCCACCGCCAGTCTTGCCGCATCTCCCTAACCTAGACCAGATGTACGCTCTGGAGACTCCCAACACCCCATTCATCGACACCCCTAGTTCCTCTCCATTCGATAGAAATGTGGCCTCGCTTCCCTCCGCCAAGCGCAAGTCCGCCGCGACTGGCACCCGCAAGAACCTGATGCCTGAGTCGCTCGTTCCTGTTGACGCGCCCACTCAGACGCGCAAGTACCTCACGCCTTCGGCAACGTCACGGAAAGAGCTTCCTGCCACCTTCCGTCGCAAGCGGATGCGTACCGCTGGCCCGAGTGGCGAGGAGGACCAGCTTACTGAGGAGGGTCTGACTGCTACGCTGTCGGAGCAGGAGCAGATTGAGGCGAAGCGACGTCAAAACACGATTGCGGCTCGTCGCAGTCGGAAGCGCAAACTCGAGTACCAGCGGGAGCTGGAGCAGAGTCTGGAAGAATATAAGCGGGAGGGCGAAATGTGGAAACATCGAGCGATGACCTACCAGGCATTGCTTCGTAGCCACCACATTGAATGCCCCGAATTCCCTGATTCGTGATCTCTACTCCCGTTTGTGTTTGTGTTTCTCTATACCCATCGTCGTCCTTGTCTCCTGCGGCTCTTGGTTTTCGTTTCTTCCATCGAACTTGGTTTAGGGCTGACCACTTCTGCCAACGTTTAATCTTCGATGCTCTGTGTAGTTATATGCTCATCACCATCTTCCCCCACTTCCACTGGTCAGGAGCATCGTCGTAACCCCGTCCCCGTATTCACCACAGTCTTGTAACCAACTTGCTCTCTCTTTCGCTTGATACTTGTATGCATGTGCCTCGTTAGACCGAATGAATCGAACGTATGGACCATGACAAAATATTCGCTTGGAAGGTGTATCAAGGAGTGGGAATTCAATGGTCGGAAATGTGACCAGTTCGTTTTGTTTAGGGCGCTTGAGACGACGGTCTACTTTGATTCCGTCTCCCCACTCAGCCAACATTCCGCGCGAACACCGCTCGGCGTTCTCCACGTCTGTTGACCAAGGTCGCGAGCCTCGTGGTCGAAGTTCCGCACTCTCCAATTCTCGCTCCTCCATGTTATCTACATCCATGAGGAACGCCACCTTCGAGCGCCTCGAAGGTGGGATGGGTCCTGGCCGACCCGGCAGGAAACTCGCATGGAAGAAAATAGCAGTCGGGTGTGGCGTACTCATGGGACTCGTTTGGTTTTTTGGTCCCCGTGGAGACGTCCTTTCAGCGGGTACGTCATATCCCAACCAACGCCCCGTATGCCCACCTAACCCCTCTAGATCTCCCGACGCCCGGACTAGAAGACATTTACCCACCACAGGGAACCATACCCTTTAACTCGAAAACGAGCGCGTCGGTCGACGATGCGACCTCACGCCCCTCGACGACAGTCTCTTCCCCCACACACGTACCCACCTCCCCTGAAACCGATCCAGACCCACTCAAAACGGTGCACTGCACCTCCCCCTACGCACCACACCTCCCCCTCGTCCAATACGCGCTCATGATCGACGCCGGCTCGACCGGCTCACGCATCCACATCTACAAATTCAACCACTGCGGTCCCACCCCGTCGTACGAATACGAAGTCTTCAAGATGATCCAACCGGGGTTGTCAGACCGCAGTCGGACTGCGCAAGGCGCTGCGGAGAGCCTGGACGTCCTGCTCGACGAAGCGGTGCGCGTCGTACCGGCGTCGTTGCACGCGTGTACGCCTCTGGCTGTGAAAGCGACTGCGGGGTTGCGGTTGCTTGGGGTGGAGGAGAGTCAGGCGATTTTGGACGAGGTGGAGAGGCGGTTGAGGATGCGGTATCCGTTTTGGGTGCCGGAGCGGGAGGGGGTGGTGATCATGGATGGCAAGGACGAAGGGGTGTATGCCTGGATCACGGTGAATTATTTGATGGACGCGATGAGGGGCGAGGGGGCGACGTATGCGGTGCTCGATCTTGGGGGTGGGTCGACGCAGATCGTGTTTGAGCCGGAGATGAGGGTGGGGGGTGGGGTGCTCAAGGAGGGGGAACACAGGTATGAGTTGGCGTTTGGGGGGCGGGAGAGGGTGTTGTATCAGCATTCGTATTTGGGGTATGGGCTGAAGAGTGCGAGGCAGAGCGTGCATCGAGTGGTGGAGTTTATGGACGGGCTGAGGGCAGCGCGGGCGAGCGGCGAGGGGGAGATGCGGCGAGTCACGAATCCGTGTCTCGCACAGAAGACGGAGAAAGAGGTGGACATTCCCCTGGGAGACGGGAACAAGGTCAAGGTGTTGATGGCGGGGGAGGACGTCGGGAGCTTCGAGGCGTGCAACCGGGTTTTGGAGCTGGTCATGGCCAAGGATGCGTGAGTCGTCGTTCTCTGATTCACGCCGCTGACGACCGATCGTTTATGCAGGATATGTGAGATGAAACCGTGTTCGTTCAACGGCGTCTACCAGCCTTCGCTGCTGGACGCGTTCCCGACGGGCAAGATCCTTCTCTTGTCTTATTTCTACGATCGGATTATACCACTGATACCTCCAACGTCCGACGGTGCGCAACCGCGCATCACCATCTTAACGATCGCCACGCTGGCACGTCGCGTCTGTGCTGGGCCGAGCAGTTGGATGGACCACTGGGGCGCATACCCAGACGTGATCGACGAGTTGGAAGACCGGCCCGAGTGGTGTCTCGATCTGACGTTCATGCACGCGCTGTTAGGACTCGGGTACGCGTTTACGGACGGACGAGAGGTGGAGTTGGGGAAGCGGATCGAGGGGACGGAGTTGGGGTGGTGTCTAGGTGCGACGATCGCGATGGTCGAGGGCGGGGAGGTGAGATGTCGGGCGTGACGCGGATCGAACGGTATGATACTCTAGAATATGCTAGCGGAGCAAACGTATTTATCTTTCTTGTTTGGACGGTTAGAGGTTCGAGGCTACGCTGCCGCCTTGTCGACTCGTCTTATGGGCGTATATACGACCGGATGAATGTTGGACGGCGGCTGAATATTGTGACGGATTATCGAGTGCTTCTCCAGTAGGGCATCAGTCATCATGGACGGTGTATTTTTGACCCTCGAGGTTCGAAAGCGAGATTGGCTGGTCGAAATGATACTGATCCTCTTTCGTCAGGCCTGGATGATTGCGCAAGTTCGCGCAACACCCGCCGTGCAGTGCGTTCGGGTCGGATGTGAATACCCTAACTTCGGCAGTCCACCCACTTCGGCACGTACTTGGAACTTGCAACTCTGCTCACTTTTGCTCTCAAAAAGGCTGGACAATACGAGCAACACATTCTGGGGCCCAGCGACTTTGAATGGTGGGTGCCCGAAGTTAGGTAAGCAGTAGTGCGATCTGCGTCGGACACACGAACAGTTGGTCATCATGATTAGTCATCGACACAACTCTTTGCAGGATGGTTGGGCGGCATAGCACGACGGCCTCATAACTAGCACTACTTGGGTGAGATGCCCACGTCCATTTAACGACCGTACATAAACCCCGAAAAACATCCTGTCCAAGTTCTACAATACACACAGACATGTTACTTCCTGATAGCACCACCGTTCTCATCGTAGGAGCAGGCCCGACGGGTCTCGCTACAGCCTTGTCTCTCCTCTACCACGGCTTTCGTGATTTCGTGATCGTCGACGCCGTAGAGCACGGCGAGAACACGTCTCGCGCGCTCATCGTTCATGCTGCTACTCTCGAGGTACGGTCGTTTCGGTGTGGTTTCGATCGCGTCTGAGCAGTTTGCAACTTAGGCCCTGGACACCATTGGGTGCGCAGACGACATCATATCTCAGGGAATCAAGGCAACTAAGGTTCAAGTCGGGACGCGTTCGGGAACCTTGATCAATCCCGATATTACGAGTCTGAAACAGTATACGCGCCATCCATACGTCGTCCTGATTCCTCAAAACTTGACGGAACACGTCCTCTGGAGCAAGTTGGCCAGCTTGGGCGTCTCTATCTATCGACCTCTCAAGGTGGTCGGGATGAAGCGCAATTCGGGGAACGCGCTGCTCACGGACGTTGCGTTTGAGGACGGCAGAGTGATCACTGCAAAGTATGTCGTCGGTGCCGATGGTGCGCGTTCAGTGGTAAATTTTCGCTTCGAATCTTTGAAGTCGTGACTCTAAGCGTGACTTGAAAGATTCGCACCACCGCTGGTATCGGTTTTACCGATCCGATGGCGAAAAAGGCGGAAAAGGCGGCTAACCTGGCGCAAATGGTCCTCGCAGACGTGACTTTTGACGCCCTGCCCGAGGACATTCCTTCTACTGGTACCATGTCCTCGGAAAGTTTCTTCCTTTGTGTCCCTATGCCTTCCACTTTTAACGAACTTCTGGTCGCCAACGGTCGCTCCAATCTTTCTGGCCAGCTCTACCGCATTGGTTCTGGTGTCCCATTGGAGGAGGGTGAGATTCCCCATTCGCCGTCCAAGGAATATCTCCAAAACCTCATTGATCGATTCGGGCCGTATTCCTTATCGTCTGATGCATCCGTTAACCCCAACTCCAAGTCCATACGAATCAAGGACGTCATATGGGCGACCCGGTTCCGTAACCATGCCGCGATCGCCGATACCCCCTTCACACGCCTCGGATCGTCAGGGACTCTACAATCCGGAGAACCAGAAGGCGGTGCCATCCTTCTCGTAGGCGACGCAGCTCACATTCATTCACCTGCCGGCGGGCAGGGGATGAATCTCGGGTTGCGCGATGCCGTCTTCCTGGGCGAAGCCCTCACGAAGCACATCCACGCGTCGGAGACCAAGCCCCTCTCCGAAGCGGACGCAATCCTGCGCGACTTTGCGGCGATACGACACGCGCGCGCGCTCGAAGTCATCGGTCTCACCAAAGTGTTGTTGTCGATGATGGGTTCGAAGAGCGGGGATTGGGTGTATTGGTGGTTGCCCATCAGCACGGCGACGGCTCGGAACTGGGCGTTGTGGGTCGCGGGAAAGATACCGTTTATGCAGCGAAAGATTGCTTGGGAGTTGAGCGGGTTGGGTCGGAAGTGATCGATGTCCTGTGTAGTGTTATCGTATGTTTTCCTTGTTAGTCCTGGTTTGGATGTGTAATTCGATATCCGAAGGCGTTGTTCTGCTCCCCTCCCCTCTCGTTCATGTTTACTGTGGTGCGGTTGAGATCCATCGAACTGATGACACGGCACGCCTAAGGGATGACGGAGCTCAAAGTAAAGCTCGTCAATTGCGTTCGTGTTCTGGTATCGCCTGTTCGATGACAGCGACGTTATTCAGATTCGTTAGCCGATGTTGCTTTCGACACCAACGACGCATACGATGTCTCGTGAAGGCACATGGGTCTATCCTGTTCCATCTACATCCAATAAAGTCTCGGCCACCCACGGAAAGGTCACCATTCCCCTACATCTTGCTCAACCCACTCAGCGCCCACGCGATCTTTCTACGAACAAATGGGATGCGCCCAGGCACCCACAGTACCCAAATCCGAACTGTGTGAGAATCGATCGGGAACCACCCAAACACCTTTCCACAATATTTCATACCGACGATAGACTGAAGTCTGCGCGTGAGCTGGATCACCTCGAGCGCACTAGCGAACTCGCGCAGAATTCCATCGGCTTCTGCGAGTACCTCTAGAGTCAAGACGCGTGAACATAACGTCGGCGACTGCATCACAGTTACGGAAGCGTGAAGAGTATTGATGTGTGTCGGTTTAGAGTTGGGGTTCAAGGCAGGGTCCAATGCAAGGAAATATGGACCGAAGCGGTCGACGATATTCCTTGGAGGGTGAATGTGGTATTTCGCCGTCTTCCAAGGGTACACTGTATCTGATACGATAAACCTTTTCAGATATAAACACCCGATCGTTCGCGGTAAGGGATTCGTTGAAAGAGGGACTCGGAAGCATGGAAAAGCTCCATGGAACGAGTCCTCGTGGTAGTCCCGTTACTTTTTAAGCCCTGTGACATAGATTCATCCACGCAGCAGACCATGGCGAATGCCTATGATGCAGAATTGAGATGTGTGATGAGGACGAATTACTTCCAGGGTGGCAGCATAAATTAGCATGGCATGGGAAGGATTTTTTACCTCGGGCATGGCAAGTCCTGCTGGACCAGCACCGACAATGAGGATGATGGTTTTATCTGGGAGAGATATGCGGACGATGGTGTGTGGAAAGGCCGTGAAGTCTTCGTCAGTAACTCACTTCTTACTATGGATCTCTCTCGAGTGTTGTCCAAGAGCACCTACACTTGCCAGTGATCAACCAGGTCCAGGCTGGACAACCACCCCAACCTGGCATTTTGGTATGAACTAGTATAGGATACTAATGCTATTGCCTAGGCGTCAAGCCAATTCTAAAGAAACTTGGATGAGTCAGAGACTTGGAGTTAAAACGTTGAAGCTTTGAAGGTCCGCGGCTACAGTGTGCCAAGACGAACTTGCTACCACTTTACTTAATTCGGAATGGCTGCTCACACTCCCTCATGCATTCCAACAGGTTCTTGGTTTCAGGAATCTGCACCACGGATGGTGTTAGGGTGGTAGAAATATATGTAAGGCACCAGGGCTTTCCCATACTCCATCGTCCACATGCCCCTTCCCGACAGAGCCACTGTCCTCATCGTTGGTGCTGGTCCAGCGGGACTTGCCGCCGCGCTCTCTCTTGTTCATCATGGTTTTCGTGATTTTATCATTGTCGACGCTATAGCTCAAGGGGAAAACCTTTCTAGGGCCATGGTAATTCATCCTGCCACTCTGGAGGTAAGTCATTTTTGTCGTTCATATCTGTGTGTCTAAGTCTAGCATTAGGCATTGGACACGGTTGGCTGTGTTGACGAATTCATATCATTGGGGATCAAAAACACTGGGGCTACTATGAGAACTCGCTCTACAGAGCTCATGATCCCTGAGACCGAGAGTCTGACACCGTACACTCGGTTCCCATACGTTCTCATCATTCCCCAGAATCTCACTGAACGCATATTGGAGGAGAAGCTGACGAGCTTTGGTGTCATCGTACATCGACCATTGAGAGTGGTCGGGCTGAGGCGCAATGCGACGAATCCACAGCTCAGTGACGCTGTGTTTGAGGATGGCAGGGTAATCACGACCGAGTACGTGATTGGTGCAGATGGTGCACGCTCTACGGTGAGGTCTCCTGTCAGATTCCCTGCACGCGGGTTTAATCTCACGGTGCGTAGGTCCGCAGCATGTCAGGCATTAGGTTCTCGGACCCAGTGAACGGGAAAGGAGAAACAAACAGCAACCTCGCACAAGTCGTTATTGCCGATGTCACTTTCGACACCGTCGACGCAGATCAAAGTGCTTCAAGTGGTACGTTGTCACCGGACAATTTCTTCATTTGCTTCCCCATGCCCGCCTCCTTCAATAAATCTCTCGCTGCCAACGACCGGACACCGATATCCGAAACAGTTTACCGAATCGGCTGCGGTGTACCCTTGGAAGATGGCAAAGTACCACAATCGCCCTCCAAGGAGTTTCTTCAAGATCTCGTCGACCGCTTCGGTCCATATTGCCTTGCGTCAGACCCTGCCGTGAACCCGAACTCTAAATCGACGCACATCAAAGACGTTATCTGGTCTTCACGTTTTCGTGACCGTACCGCAGTCGCTGATGTAATGTTCACTCGCCTTGGCTCTCGAGGTTCGGGGCCGGGGGGTGTCATTCTCCTCGTTGGTGATGCGGCTCACATTCACTCCCCCGTTGGTGGGCAAGGAATGAACCTCGGCATACGAGACGCAATATTTCTTGGCAAGGCCATTACGGATCACATCCGTGCCGCCCACGGGATGCCTTTCATGGAAGCCGACGAAATTCTGTACGAATTCGCCATGGCGCGACGCGCACGTGCGCTCGAGGTGATCAGACTCGCACAAGGGCTGCAATCACTCGTTGGCATGAAACACAGCGAGAGGATGTTTTGGTGGTTCCCGATCGATTCCGAGACCGTTCGGACTTGGGTGTTGTGGGTGCTCGGACGCATCCCATTCGTTCGTAGGAAAGTGGCGTGGGAGCTGAGTGGGTTGAGCAGAAGGTAGTGAGGAGAAAGCCTGAAATCCATACGAAAAAGCTCTTTCGTGACGCCAACAGCCATGTATTTTGAGTATGCCTCCAACTCGTATGGTGATATGACGACTGTTTTACAGGGACAAACGTGGACCTTGATATGGCGACTTGCTCCCATCGTGCGCTTTCGTCTAGAAGGAGCGTTGCCATGACTCTCGTACGTGTTTGAGATCTATCTGGCAAGAAAACAGTGCTCCTCGGAGTATGTGGCAATTGGTCCCCCAGAACTTACTGGTAATGCCGGTTTCCTCCGAATGCAATGCGCCCGCGTCTGACTCGGAACAGCTCGATGTGACATCAAGGTCGTCTCAGAGCTGGGATCGTAGCAATGCTACAAACCCTACTGCTAGGCATCACGTTCGTGACCGAAGGACACTCATCGCCGTTAGATCATCTACTTCGAACAACTCCACACGGGGGAGTGTTCCCCATTCAGTCGGACCGCACAATCAACCTATTCTTAGGTACGTTACTTGTACCTGTGCGCCGGGTACAGGCGCGCGTAAACCTTTGGACACACGGGAGTATACCCATGCTATTCCTTTGCAGTGGTCAACACTGTCCCGATAGTGGCCAAGCCCGAACTACGCAAGACTGTATTTCCAGACCTCCCGGAAAAGGTGCAGTTCGTCGACTTGTCTTTCTTTTTCTGGCCGGCGCACAAGAGGTCAACCAAATCAAACTAGTACTTTTCTGCAACTCTCGATATACCCAAGTCCCACGCCTACGCTGGTGTTGTCTGACACACACTCGCCGCTCCAGCTATGTATCGGTCAGGTAAGGCGGGAGATGTGTGGGTATTACTCTGGTGCACGGGACACGTGTGCAGGGCGTGATAGATCAATGGATTCACGTCAAGCCACTTATCTCATCGAACCGCTTCTTGAAGCACGTCAGGCAACCTGTCCTTTCTTCCTCTTCGTCTTTTGTATTCTCCGAGGATGCTCCGGACACCCTGTCAGTCGTGTTTCAAAGGTGGCGATTGGTTATATCACGCGTAAGGACGATTTTGGACCGTGGTGACGTGGAGGAAATGGTGTACGACGGGAGCGCGGGTGCTTCTTCTCGATGTGAGACAGGTCGTGGGGAGAAGTCGAACGCAAGCGAACGCATGTGTATATTGGTTCGGGTGCGGCCCAGAGGACGCGCCTGGATACGCAAAGCGCCATGTTCTTGGGTGTGGTACGGGGAGATTAAGAGTGGATATCACGTGGAGAGAGGTTTGTTTGGATCCAAGGCTTTTGCCAAACAAACACGTCGAGCGGGCAGCGGCCAGTGTTAACTGCTGGTTGATCAATTTAAACTCGTTGTTGTTTCTCTTCCCCTGACGTCTTTGGAAGGTAGAGTGACAATAGTTATTTCTACCCGACCTGCACAGCGCGCGTCTTACATTCAAGTGTGCACTCCATGGGATACGGTACCGGTCACCTCAAAGGGGACAAACGTATCTCGCTTGCATGAGGGAAACAACAGAGTACTCCATTTGCACTAGAATACTGGGCCATCAACTATTCAAAATCCATCACCACAAGGAACTTCCCGGCCACGTCACTTTGGTCATAGTAATGTAATTTCCCTCTCTTGCAATCCGTCCACCACCCGCCCTTGTAAGCGTAAGGCGGATCACCATCGAAAGAGTCAGGGAACCCCTTGCCAAAAACACATGTGCATCATTCTCCTGATGCATTGATTGCAAATCGCACGGTGTACTCTGAATTAATGCACCAGAACCCCCTCACATAGCCATCGTCCGAATAATCATAGTCGGGTGTCCAATATTCATGAGAGAAAGAGTGTGGAAAAATATCATCTACTTCGAGAATGACCTGCGTGTTAATTTCCATCGGTAAAATGGTAGTCATGTCAGTGGGTGTGTGTTTGGGCAGTGTCAGGTCAATACAGGACAATCGAAACACATCCCTCTCTCTGGCTTCGAAAGCGTGATGCATGAACCTGATATTTGTTGCCCCATCAACGGGATCGACGATGGCATTCCGAATGAGGTCGATGTTGTTAGAGTGGTAAAGGATGAATCCCTCGTGGGAAAGGCGAATGACGCGCGGACCGGTGTGAACGGAGTACGCATCGGTAGGCAAGGTCAACGCTTTTATGAGGTATGCTTCTTGCCAATCACTGTCATTATAAAAAACGCCACGGAAGGCGAGAATGTATGTCTTTGTAAAGGTATTTTTCGCTGTAAAATGACAAAGGCGGAAGACAGTGTCAGATGGTATATTATCCTGTTGGTCGGTGAGTAAATGACTATCATCAATAGGATTAGCCTCGTACTAGTACTTGGCCAACCGTGGGGAATTCATAGAATTGTTGCGTCCCCACATGGAAGACCAGTGCGTCAGAGAGCATCCCGATACGCAGGAATGGCCCATGACCACCTTGCACACACATATGTTGGTCGACTCCTTTCCTAGGGACATCGAAAGAATGTGAATGATACAGCTGGCCGGAATCACTGTTCACACGGAATTCCAGGAGCTTCCTGACGAATCGTTCAACATACAGACAATTCCGATTAGCGACACTAAATAGAATATACATCACTCGTCCTTCATCAGAGACGGCAGAGCATGCATCCCACTGAGAAATTGATCCGCGATATTTCCAAAGGACTTGTCGAGGACATGGCACTGTATCCGACTCGAGGTCGTACGCCGCGAACCCACGAGATCCACGGCAAACAATGATCCATCTGTCACCTATGATTCTGGTATGGGCTGGAGGTCGTCCCAGTCGGATCTGGGTACTAGAGAGATATGTCATAGGTTGTGTCGTCCATGTTTGCTCCAATCGCTCGGATTTGGTCGACGCACGCTCGAGAAACTGGGTCGACTGAGAAGGAAATGGGCCAGAGGGACGTGTCAAAGGCGCATTCTTGTATAGGGTTCGCCAAATCTCGGAATCGTAGCTGATGTCGCAGAATTGTTTCGAAACCTAGCAAGTAGTGGCATGAATCGTCAAGTGAGACGAGTGGGTAACATTGGAGACGTTGCTGGACGAAAGAAAAGAAAAGGAACTACCGGTAGGGGAGGGGGAAACATATGATGGAGATGTGCTTACGTCAGTAAGCTACACACGCTGGCCGAATACATACACTGATAAAGAACTACAACAACTATCTTACACATTCAGGAGCTAAAGTATATATTCTCAGCATTAGTATAGGGGAATATAACTCTACGACTATCTGTCGTACCATCATTTCCAACAGTCTGACACTAAAGACTCGGTTTACTAATACTCTAGCATCAACACTGGCCACAGATAACAGTACGTTACGCGGTACTTTGTCTCTTCGTCTTTCCGACTCCCTCAACGGATCCCCTGACTAGAACGGTGATTTGCATTTCAGAAGGAATAGACCGCATCGGATGAGGTGTGCCCTTGGTATACCACATTCAACCTTCAAGGGATAGATCTCGTCGATTGCTTCGGTCCATATTCTTGCATCGAAAATACCGTGGATCGAGGACGTTGTTTGGTCTTCGTGTTTCCGTAACCATACCAGTAATTCGATGTCTGAAAGCCCTTTGATGTTTGCTGTGTGGTGTGATACAGATCCATCGAACTGATGACACGGCGCCCAAAGGGATGAACGAGTTCAAAGTAAGGCTCGCTGATTGTGTCCATGTTCTATGGCATCGCCTGTTCGGTGACAGCGACGTTATTCAGATGCGTTAGCCGATGTTGCTCTCGATACCAACGACGCATACGAGTCTCGTGAAGGCACACAGATTATTTTCAGTCCCACCCTGTTCCATCTACATCCAATAAAGCTCCAGCCGCCCACGGAAAGGTCACCATTCCCCTACACCCTGCTCAACCCACTCATTTCCCACGCGATCTTTCTATGAACAACTTGAAAGGGGATGTGCCCAACCATCCACAGTATCCAATTCCGAACTGTGTAAGAATCGATCGGGAACCACCAAAACATCTTCTCGCGATATTTCATGCCAGTGATTGACCGAAGTCTGTGCGTGAACTGGATCACCTCGAGCGCACGTGCGCGTCGCGCACTAGCGAACTCGTGCAGAATTTCGTCGGCTTTTGCGAGTGGCATTGTCTTATTGGCGCGGACGTGGTTCGTAAGAGCCTTTCCGAGAAAAATCGCATCCCGTAGGGCAAGATTCATTCCTTGTCCGCTAACGGGTGAATGAAGGTGAGCTGCATCCCCAATAAGAAGGACGATCCCACCCTGCCCTAACCCTCCAGAGTCAAGACGCGTGAACATAACGTCGGCGACCACGTCGCGGTTACGGAAGCGTGAAGACCAGATGACGTCTTTGATGTGTGTCGGTTTAGGGTTCAAGGCAGGGTCCGATGCGAGGAAATATGGACCAAAACGGTCGACGAGATCCTGAAGATATTCCTTGCCAGGTGAATGCGGTACTTCGCCATCTTCCAAGGGTACATTGCATCCGATGCGATAAACTGTTTCAGATATCGACACCTCATCATTTGCGGCAATGGATTCATTGAAAGAGGGAGGCATGGGGAGGCAAACCAAGAGATTGCTTCACGACAACGTAACGCTCGGTACACTTCGATATGCATCGACAGTGTCGAAGGTAACATCAGCACTGACGCCGTGAGCCATGTTGTCGTTTTTTTTCCCCGCGCCATTCGCTGGATCTGAGAACCCAATCCCAGCCATACCGCGAACCTACACTCCATGAGACAAGGGCAGAGGACATAACACGAGGGCTCACCGCAGATCGCGCACCATCTGCGCCAATCACATACTCTACCGTGATCACCCTGCCATCTTCAAACGTAACGTCACTGAGCTGCGGATTCGATACATTGCACTTCAGCCCGACCACTCTCAGCGGTCGATGTATGACGACACCGAAGCTCTCTAATTTCTTCACCAGTATGCGTTCAGTAATGTTCTGGGTAATCATGAGAACGTATGGGAATCGAGTGTATGATGCGAGAGTGTCGATACGCGAACTCATAAGCTCCGTAGAGCGAGTCCTCGTGGTAATCCCGTTGCTTTTGACGCCCTGCGATATGAATTCATCCACGCAGCAGACCATGTCTAAGGTCTATGATACCGAATTGAAATGTGACGAGTATGTATGATGAAGACGACTTACCTCCAGGGTGGCAGGTTGAATTGCCGTGGCTCTGGAAAGGTTCCTGCCTTGAGCCATAGCGTCGACAACGATGAAATCATGAAAGCCGTGATGGATGAGGGAGAGAGCAGCAGCAAGTCCTGCTGGACCAGCACCGACGATGAGGATGGTGGTTTTATCTGGGAGGGACATACGGACAATGGTGTGCGGAAAGGCCATGAAGCCTTGTGATATATAACTTCTACTGTCCTAACACCATCCGAGACTCAGCCTGGTCGTGGCATTTCGAAGGATCATGTGGATGAGAGCAGATTACGTCGATCTGAGCATCAACGTTAATTCAACTCCAAACGCTTTTGAAGGTGGCGGGACCATCGAACGATCCAGCTCGGTTGAGAACGGTGGGGCTGACTGTTGACGGTGAGCGGTGGCTTTCGTTTGAGGGTGGTGGGTGTAACTGTTGTGCGATCTGGCTCATTTGAGGATGGAAAACAGTGAGGGTCAACATTTGAACGTTGAACGTTAATGTTGAGCGATGGCGCTCATTTGGGGGTGATACATGATGCTGCTGCGCCAAGCGGTCGTGCTTTTGACATGGTGGTTCTCAAAACACGAACTTCCAAGTAACTGGAAGTTAACCGATGTCAGCCGATGTCAGCGGAACACTGGAGCAAGTCATTTACGAAACTACGGTTCTGAGATAAACCGGTTTAGGAGTCTACATCTACAAAGCAGCACCAGGGGGACTCAAAATGTGCTTTTGTCAAGTTGTACCTTGCACAAAAACCTCTCGTAGCATGTGAGAACCTCTCAAAAGTGGTGCCAAGTCGAGTCGTTCCACCGCTCAGTTAGCCTCGGCTAACATCGGTTAACTTCGGCTAACTTCCTGTTACCCGGAAGTTCGTGTTTTGAGAACCACCTATTGTCACGTGACACGAAGACTGACTTTTCTGGATTGCGTTCGGGGTCGTCCTCGACGATGTGTGGGTTCGGGTAGTGGATAGGTCGTCTGTGGGGATAGGTAGGTGGTGTGGACGACTTTGGTACGTCTCCTTTCCCCGTTCGTGCTGATTCAACTGGTGTCCAGCGTTTCGACTCGTTTCGAGTCGCGGCGCGCGTCGCTCGTTACGTCGCCTGTTCCACCTCGTCTCCCACTTATCTTGCCGTCGTCGCCATCGTTTCCGTGCTCCAAATCGCGCCTTTCTGCTCTCCTTGGCCTCCTCCTGGTGAGTACTCGCCTGTGGCTCTAAGCGTTCGCGTTCGCGTTCTGACGCGTTTCGCGGACCGTGCAGCCTGTCCCCGGCATCCTCGACGTGTCTGGATACTGCAGACGCGTCCAATTTGTCACAGGTGCGCGTTTTGTCGCAGCTCACCAATACCATCCTCCCCCCCTCGGGCTCAATGCTCTGGGGTCCGTTCACTCGGTTCACGGCTTCGTCTGACGGTCGTGGAGGGTCGGGTAGGTCCTCATGTGCGTTACCGTCGACCCTTCGCATGTGTTAACTGTCTTCGTTGACTATTGTCATCGATCGCTCGCACGGCCTCGTGCACCGTCTCTCCCCCATGATTGACACCTTTCGCCACGTCTCAGCCCTCTCCAATTTGTCCTACACGTCACGGTGTACATCTCCGTCCTCTCCGTCTACTCATGTGTTTGTATTTTCGCTCGCAGCGTTCTCGTTTCGTCGTCCGGTCAGTTTGCCACCTTGGTCGAACTGTATGCGTTTGGGTGCCTGTGCGCACTCATCTGTGCTACCCGGTGGCTTTGGTGGTGTAGGTGGTGTAGGCGAGTCATCTGGATCATTTGTGGGTCGCTCTCGGTACTGATGTGACCTTCCTGTGGCCAACGAGTTCAGCATGACTTGCTGTGAGTCACTGCTGGTGCCATTCATTGCGCTGTTGCTGCCACTTTGTCTGCCTTCGCGTCCACTGACCCAGTGTCTCCCTAGATCCCTGTTTGCCCCTCGATATCTGTTCGCATGCCTGTGTTGATGTGCGGCTCGACTGCTGCATATGTGACGCGCATGTCGCAGTTGCACTGTTCACCGACTTGGTGGTGTATAGACGCAGACGAGAGTACATTTCTGAAAGAGTAGACCGCATCAGGTGCGGTCTGCCCTTGGAATACTTCCGAAGATTCGGCCTTCAGGGGATCGTCAATTGCTTCGGTCCATATTGTCTTGCATTGAAACTGCCATGTATCAAGAATGTTCGGTCTTCAAATTTCCGTAACTATACCGCCGTCGCGATTGCCACCATTATCAATCCCGTCTAGAGAGAATGAGGGTAATGGATGCTCTTCTCATTGGTAACACTACTTACGTTTCATCTTTGGTAGAAACGGGACAAACGTTGGCCTGCTGGATGCCATACTCTCGGCGAAGCACTGGCAGATTCCGTCCACACCACCGAGATCAAGTCGCCCTCCGAAGCCGACATTCACCAGGGCTCGACGAGCACGTGCGCTAGAAGTGATCGAGCTCACACAAAGTCCTCCGTTTTTTTGGCGTGAAATAAGGAGGATAGGCTGGTGGTACTCGGTTGACCATGTTATGGTTCGGGTATTGGCAATATGAAGAGGGTAGCTTAGCTAGTAGGTAAACATAATCGGCACAAATCGGCCGACAGTCACTATTGCAGGAGGTTCAGCGGATCGTCTTTGATCAAAAATAACCCAACGGCACCTTGCACTATCCCGCTCAGCTATTGTTAGCACGCATATTACAGACACACTTGTTACATACCGAAGTCGTCATTGAGTTCAGGCGCCAGCACTTTACTTCAGGTGCTGCTCCACGCCATCGGGGACCCGTCCGGAATGACGCTGCACGGCTGCGGCGGTGGTTAAAGTACTCACCTATCCGAGTTATCTACGTAATTAACTTGACTCCGGTGGACCAGAGTCAATGCGACGGTCGCATGCTGACCGAAGCAATGTGTAGCATCGCATGTGCCATTCACTGCTACGTCAATTGCTTACATAATATAATGCATAGTTTGCCACTACTATCAGGACGGTCCTCATCAGCTCTGGAGACGTCTGACTCATGCGTTCAACTCATACCGGGACATCAAGTCCGCAGCGCTCCGCATCTCCGCAAAGACAGTAACGTGCCAACGGGAGTAATCGTCAGACTTCTAACTCAGGAAACTTGAATAGTCCCCGCGAGGCCAACGTGACGCCGTCGTAAAGCCGATGCGTTTCCTACATAGTACTCATGAGAACGCATATAAGCTCGCGGGGCCTTCTCTGTGCCCTTATACTCCCTTGTACGTGATTATCCACATGTCCCTTCCTGACAGAACCACGGTGCTTATCGTAGGTGCTGGTCCAGTTGGACTTGCTACCGCCCTCTCTCCTGCACTATGGTGTTCAAGATTTCATCATCGTCGATGCCGCATCCCAGGGGCAAAATGCTTCCCGAGCCGTCATTATTCACGCCGCAACTTTAGAGGTGAGTCATCTTTATTGTCCGTTTAGTGGTGTTTAAATCACGTCAAGGCGTTGGACACGATCGGCTGTGGTAACAACATCATATCGATGGGCACTAAGTGTACTGAGGTCAACATCGAAACTCGTTCTGCAAAGCTTATTAGTCCACATGTCTCGAGTCTCGAGCCATACACTCGACACCCATACATCCTCGTAATTCCTCAGAGCGTTACGGAACGTACGCTGGAGAAGCGGTTGGAGAGTTTTGGTGTCACTGTGCATCGGCGTTTGAAGGTGGTTGGGCTGACGCGTAATGCATCAAACACACAGCTCAGCGACGTTACCTTGGAAGATGGTAGAGTAATCACGACTAAGTACGTGGTCGGCGCGGACGGTGCGCGTTCTGTGGTAAGACACTTATGTGGTCCTTCCACATGGATATCGTCTCACGACGCTAGGTACGCACTATGGCTGGGATAGGTTTCTCAGATCCAGCGGTCGTTGAGGGAGAAACGGTCAACAGGGTGACTCAGATGGTTCTTGCAGATGTCATTCTTGACACCAAGAATGTGGATGATGTCACAGTGGGATTTACACTGTCCCCGAACGGGCTTTTCATTCGCTTCCCTTTACCATCTTCCTACAATGAACATCTAGCCGCCGAGGGAAAGGTCACCGTGTCCGGAAAAATATACCGTGTTGCGTGTAATGTACCCTTTGAGGACGGCGAAGCCCCTCATTCGCCCTCCAAGGAATATCTCCAAAACCTTGCCAACCGGTTTGGACCGCATCATCTCTCATCGGACTCTGATGCTAACCACACCTCGAAACCAATTCACATTAAAGATATCATCTGGTCCTCACGTTTCCGTAACCGCGCGGCCATCGCAGATACTACCTTCGTCCGTCTTGGGCACGAAAAGCCAGGAGAAGGCGGGGTCGTTCTTCTCGTTGGTGACGCTGCTCACATACATTCCCCCATTGGTGGTCAAGGAATGAATCTGGGCTTACGAGATGCCGTCTTCCTCGGCGAAGCCCTGTCGAAGCACATCCGTGCTACCAAGACGGAGCCGCTCTCCACAGCCGACGAGATCCTTCACGCGTTCGCCGCTGTGCGACATGCACGTGGCCTCGAAGTGATCAAGTTCACGAAAAGCTTACTCTCGGTCGTGGGCATGAGGTACCGAGAAAGGTTGGATTGGTGGTGCCCGATCGACTCTGAAACTGTTCGGGCTTGGGTGTTGTGGGTACTTGGGAGCATCCCATTCGTTCGGAAGAGAATGGCATGGGAATTGAGTGGGTTAGGCAGGAGATAGAATAGGCCCTCTTGGTGTTACTCTTGTTGCATAGTATCGTCCGACGTAGATGAAGTTCTTCCCTGTTAGATCAGTGAACCTCAACGTGCCTTTTCATTCCATTCGCTGTGGTGGTTATTCAACGGCACTGATTGACAGACTCAAAGTGATGGTCAGGAACGCGGCGGTAGTGGGCGACGTACCTTGATCACGTTCTGAGTCTGAATTGGCAGGGCCACCGAATCTTTCAACTCCAACTCATCATCCCAACATCATAGCTCTGGTCTTATGGAGAATGAGTATGGGAGCCAATCAATTCCGTCGCTACAAGCTGCAACCTAGCCACACATTTCGACACATTTCGACACATTTCGACTCGCACGTCGGCAAGATTCCGTTCAAAAATGCGCCGCGGAACCACCTAGGCCCATTAGGTGATGCCCTAGGTCCCGGTCAGGTGTCGCTTTCGGCCTGAGGTCCCAGGGGCAGCACACTATCCGGTTTATACAGGTCTCCAGGTCCCCATAATACTCTTGCGTCGTGCCCACATTTCGATACACAGACTCGGAAGCGTGTATTTATCGCCAAGTTCACTCGATGCCTTCTCAAGAATCGAAAGTCGATCCAGATGTATGTTAGCTCTCCGATGATGTAAAATGATTGACGCCGACCAGAGGTCCTGTCAGTCTGCGTCGCAAACTTTCGATGAGCTTGTCACCCTGGCAGACCAGCAGCTCGCCCTGTATCAGCAGAGTTCTGATATCGCGACATTCGACCTCGCCATACGACACTACTGCGCAGCCTTTGATCTTGGCCCAAGCCCAGACAGTACGGTGGACTACGTACTCTCGTACTTCCGCTTTTACCACGCGCTGCTCTCGCGTGCGCAGGGGCAGAGTGGTGACGTCATCGCAAACGTATATCTAGAAAAGGTCCTTGAACTCGCACCGTCTGGACACCCTCTGCGCCCAATTCTATTGGGTATTCAGGCTGCGTCGTATACACAACGCTACCAACGTAGCAAGGATACAGCGGATCTCGACTCGGCAGTCCAGATATTCCAGGTTGCCACAGATACCATCTTCGCAGCCCACCCTCAGCGCCTTCACTTGCTGATGCAGTACGGTTCTGCTCTCCATACCAGGTACATGGTTCTCAAAGACGAACAAGACCTGAACCTCGCTATTCGGCAATTCAGAACGGTGTTGGAAGCCTGCCCTGACCCCTTGCTTATCCCTGCTCGACGAGCCCTCGCGTTTGCACTCGATTCTCGTTACAAGCTCCGCTACAACATCGATGACATCGATCAGGCAGTTGAAGCGTATGGTGCTGTGGTCGACATGTTGCAACCACAACCAAGGGAATACCTTTATTCCTGCATGGGATACGCGGGTGTTTTACATGCCCGGTTCCATCGCAAAGGCGACATTGATGACCTCCAGGTTGCCATCAGGTACTGCGAGGTCGTTATTAGGAGATGCCCGCCTAGTCACGAACATTACCCTACTGCGTTGGTCTTCTATGCAACTCTTCTTATCGGTCGCTCCGAGCAGCTGGAGTCCGTCCAAGACATCAACAGCGCAATCGAATGCATTCGTAATGGCATGACTTCCCGTCCTCCAGACGACCCAACCCGACTCGAGCTGGTCAGCACGCTCGGGAATTGCCTAGTCACCCGTTTCCTGTACTGTGGAAGCGTTGCAGATCTCGAAACTGCGGTGGAGAATTGCTACTTCGCTGTGTTCGCCGACTCGTCTCTGGACGCTGTGATTCGTGCTGGCAATATGGATCGCCTCGCTTTTGCCCTCTTCACGCGGTATCAACTCCAGGGCGACAAGACGGACGCTAATCTTGCCAGGTCCTACTTCCAGCAAGCGTTGGACCTAAGTCCTTCTAATCATCCAGTTCGCCTATCCATCGTCAATAGCTACGCTCGTGTTTTGGGCAATCTGGGGAAGAAGAATTCTGACATCTCCGATCTTGAACTTTCGATCAAGTACTTTTACGCAGCACTTGCACAGTGCTATGCTTCAGCCCGATCCATCGTCCTTAATAACTTGACTATCGTTCTCCTTTATCGTTATTCTCTACTCCACGACCGGTCTGACGTTGATATCGCCTTTGCTCTTAGCAAAACATCTCTGGAGTTGCAGCTAGAGAGCCACCCACTCCGGGGAATGACGTACCTGTTCCAAGCCAAGGCTGTCATCGCCATGTTCCCTTCCAAACTCACTATCGTCGACACCGAGATTGCGTTGGATATTCTTCATGCGGCTAGAGAAGCATTTACCTCAGGATATCCACTGCTTATCGAGGCATACAGAGAACTCTCCAACGTGCATTTCCTGCGGCACTCTATCACCAACAACAGCAATGATTTGGAACACGCATTCAAGTACCTTATAACAGCCGCGGAATATTCCAACGGAGGTTCGGAGGTCCGATTCGAGGCAGCTACGCAATGGATAGGACGCGCAGAAAGGTTCGACCACCCGTCCTTGCTCGATGGGTACAGGTCCGCCATACGCATCTTGGACCGGCATCTCGTCCTCAAACCTTCGGTGGACCTCCGACACGATATCATCAAGGAGCAGGCGTTGTCGATCTGTGCGGACGCAACGTCGTGCGCTCTTAGATGCCACGATGTCGTTGGTGCGGTGGAGGTATTTGAGCACAGTCGTGGTCTATTTTGGGCGTTTATGGCACGTTTAAGAACGCCGCTGGATGATTTGCGGGCGAGCGGGCCTGGAGGTCGAGACCTGGCTGAGGAATTCGAGACACTCAGTCGTCAGCTGGAGACCCCCACGACGTTGAGTAACGACGGAGAATATGGGCAAAGGTTTAGGCGCGTACAAAGGGATTGGAATGCTGTGGTGGACAAGATACGGTCTGCCGATGGTTTCGACAAATTTTTGCTGCCGCCTTCGTACGAGGATCTTCGCGTCGCAGCCATCGGAGGTCCGGTAATCATCCTCAACGCCAGTCAATATTCCTGTGATGCGGTCATAGTTCTTGCAAACGCGGAACTAATTCATATTGCCTTTGAAGATGGGACCTACTCCGAGATGGTTACCATGTCGTCCGATTTGGAGCTCATTCGACGCCACCTCAACGGTTTAGAGAGTCCAGAGAGGACCAAGGGGCTAAGAAGATTGGCTGGCTTGTTACGTGACCTCTGGAATTCCGTCGTCTGTGGGGTGGTTCGTAGACTGGAGCCACACGTCCCAAAGGATTCGCGAATCTGGTGGTGTCCAACTGGCGTATTCACGTCACTGCCCTTACACGCTGCCCATCCATATCGCAAGGGCGAACTTGGATTGTCGGACATCTACGTCTCATCGTACACCCCCACTCTTTCCGCCCTCATTCGGAGCCGGAACAAGCGGAACGCCCAGCAGGGGGTTCCTAGTTTTGTATCCATCGGTCAGCCAGACTCGCCCGGCTACCAACCGTTGGCCTCCGTTCGTCCAGAACTAGACATGGTCCGCCGACTTCTCCCAGACTCGGTCCCATTTACCGAGCTCATCGACGAAGAGGCGACGCGAGAGGCCGCTCTGATGGCCCTGCGCACGCATACCTATGCCCATCTCGCCTGTCATGGAGAACAGGACCCCGAGCAACCCTACAGCTCTCACTTTGCGATGCGCGACGGCCATTTGACGTTGCTCGACATTGTCCGCGGTCAGTTCGGCCACGTAACCGAGTTCGCATTCCTCTCCGCGTGCAAGACTGCGACGGGCGATGTGGATGCGCCGGACGAGGTAATCCATCTTGCTGCGGCGTTGCAGTTCGCTGGCGTCAGGAGCGTCGTGGGGACGATGTGGTCGGTGGACGATCAGGTCGTCATTTATATTGTGGAAGCGTTCTATCGTGCGATGGTACGCGAGGACGAGGTATTCGATCCTTCTCTTGCTGCGCAGGCTTTGAGGAAGGCTACACGGGCGACGAGGAGTCAGGTACCCTTGGACCAGCAGATCGTGTTTATACACATTGGGGTGTGAGCAGGTGGTGTTGCTGCGTCTTTGGGTTTTTTGTGTCTTTATGTTCTCGTATTCCGAAGAGCCATGTTGACGGGAATATGAAGTAGCGAAATGTTCTTTTTGTTGCTGTTGTATCCCATATCCAATGTCGTTTTGTTCGACAGCTTACACTCCCTGTCTGGATCAGAAGGACATCTGTCTTAATCATCCGAAGGAGAGAATTACAAAAATGATAATAAAGGATATCACCGACGACTCCTAGCTGCGATCCTTTTGCTCTTTCCTGGACGTTTACTCCCGCCTGTGCGTTTACCGCCGCCCACTGAACGTTTACCTGCAACAGCATTGCCCTTAAGTGGACCACCTCGTTTACCCAGGCTCCCTTGACCCTTTTGACGTTTCCCAGGACGATCCGATATAGCATCCTCGACGGCAATGTCGAAAGCTTCCCCGTCTGTGTCCTGATTTTCGAGAGCACCTTTTCGTTCTACGTGGCGAAACATGTCATCTCGCAAGGCTTCAGAATAATTTCGAAACCTACTTCGTTTGAGTAATTTGAGCCGATCCTCCATGTCTTTCTTTCCCTTCTCCCTCTCCCTCTGTTTTTCGAGTTGCACTTGTTTACCAAACTTCTTGGCAGTGCGTTGTTTGCGCCTTTCCTCGGCTTTTTTGATTCCGGCACGCTCGTCGAGTAATCGGGAGCGGATGCGTTCCATGTGTGCGTCTGACTTGACCATTTCGGCAAAGTAGTCACAGGGACGGGTGAACGGGAGTGAGTGGGATGCTGCGAGGGTGCGGGCATGCTCCGCCGAGTATAACGCTTGTTTATAGCTGGAAAGACAAGGTCAAGAGACAGACACGTCGGATAAAAACGTGTCCTCACAATGCAAGTTCACGATTCAGGTCATCGTCGACGTCGACGTCGATGGTCTCTGGGAAAGGGACGACCAAAGTTTCCGCCCACGGTAATGAAGGGTCGAGCTGAATGGACTCGCGTATTCGACGAAGGGCGTCCTGATGGTAAGGAAACAAGTAAGACGGTGTCGTCGTACTTGACAGGAAAGACACACGGTATTGTCGATTTCGACTTTTCGTTTTGGTATGGCATCGTCTTCGAGAACGGCTTCCTCGATATCGTCCTCGTCTAGGGCGACCCCTTCCTCACTCTCTTCTTCGTCAATGTCTGGTTCTGATTCCGGTTCCAGCTGTACCGTTTTCTTGGTGTCCTTGGTCATAGCTGTAGGTCGTCGTCGTCCGACGTAGAGAGCGCCCTCAGTTGCACCTGACTACCGGATAAGGAAACACCGACGACCCGAAATCTTTTTGACTTGACCCGCCAACGCTCCCGACGTCTAGACGTTTTCACTTCTCAAAAGCCCTTGTAGAGCACGATGGTGAGCACTATCCCGTACATATATTCTCTAGCTGACTCTATGACCTCGACTAGCGGCCAATCCTATTGCAAGGCAAGTGTTACTTCGTATGACACATCCGCCAGAGTACTCAACGATAATCAGGCCACGAACGATCTCTGACACAAATAAAATTCAACGCCGAGGGCGATCTCCTTTTCTCATGTTCGAAAGACCACGTCATCAACGTCTGGTTTTCTCACAACGGCGAACGACTCGGGACGTACGACGGTCACAACGGAACGGTGTGGACGATCGACGTCGATTGTGAGTTTCGTGTCTGTACGTGTCTGCCGTCTGTCGTGGGCTCACTCGAGCAAAGCGCAATCTAGATTCCTAGTCTCTGGCTCGGCGGACAACCAACTGCGTCTTTGGAGCGTCTCCGACGGGAAGTGTCTATACGTCTGGGAATTCCCGACAGCGGTAAAACGAGTCGCGTTCAGCGACGACGACGAAAGGGTGGTATGTATCACGGAGCAACGTATGGGATTCCAGGGAACCATTCGCGTCTTCAGATTAAACCGCGACGGCGATGGAACGGAGCGTTCGTCTTATTCCATTCATGACGCGATGGCGCCATAGGTTATAAACCGTCCCCCGCTATAGAACCACGCGAACCGGAACACATGTTCCATCCTGTCGGATCGAAAGCCACCGTGTGCGCGTTCACCTACACGCCCAACATCATCCTCACAGGACATGAGTCTGGCAAGGTCGCCCTCTTCGACATCGTCTCGGGGACGGAAATCATGAACAACGAGCGTGCGCACATGGACACCGTTACCGATCTTCAGCTGTCAGCTGATCGGACCTACTTCGCGACAAGCAGCAAGGACAAGACCGCGCGAGTCAGTCTTCATTTCAGTCACTCCTTTCGTTGCGGCTCATCCCTCGCGATTCAAGTTACACGATACCAAGACCCTGCGGGTACTCAAAACATATTCTACAGAGACGCCGCTCAATAGCGCCGCGCTCACACCAAACAGACCCTACGTGAGCGACCTTTGGTGTAATCCCCGTCTTCGAATTACAAATAATCTAGGTTCTTCTCGGCGGAGGACAAGAGGCGATGCAAGTCACGACAACGTCTTTGCGGCAAGGAAAATTCGAAACACGTTTCTGGCACAAGGTATTCGAAGAGGAGGTAGGGCGGGTCAAAGGTCATTTCGGACCCGTGAACACGTGAGTGGCTTCTTCGAAGCGGGAATAGTTAATTGATCGTATCTTTAGTATTGCAGTTCACCCCGCCGGAACGTGTTACGCTTCTGGTGGCGAGGATGGTTTCGTGCGGGTCCACCACTTTGAGGAGTCGTACTTCCGAGCCAAACCATATGGTGACTTGGAGATTGAGGATTAATCGAGGATTTGTATCCTACGTCCCGTAAGAAGGGAATGTACCACTCGTTCTTCCGTCTACGTGAGACCTCAAGAAATGGGTATGCAATTAGCAAAGGAAATCCGGGTATTCTCATGCTCCTACGTGTACAAACGCGATCTTCTGTTCCAGCGGCACCTCCTTTCCGACCACCTTCAGCGCCTCGTTGAGCGCTCGCGCAGTGTCGGTATACTGCGTTGACCCTCCTGCTTTTAGAATGACTTCTTCGTAGAACGCGGCAGCCACTCGCCGCATGACCTCATCCTCAATCGGCCAAAGCGTTCCAACGACGCTCCGTACGCCCGAATACTGCAACGAAGCGGCCATATGCATCGCTTCTTCAAGCTCCGTATCGCCCCCTCTGCCACACTGCCCAGACAAGAAAGCAAACTCTGCCCTCGGGCAGACCTTGGCGATGTCGTACAACGACAGCACGCCTTCTCTCGTCGTGAATCCCGACTGACACGGTAGGACAGAGTCTTGAGAAGCAGAACACGCCAAATGAAGCCAAGCCGGTTCTCGAAAGGCCGCCAGGACGGCCTCGGAGGTCACTTCCTCGCCCTCGATGCGCCTAAACGGCACGCTCGGCGGAATGCGGTTGCGTAACATTTCCAGCTCATCGCACGTCTCGTCGGACGCCGTATGCCCGATCGCGACGATGGTGGGAGTCGATTGGCTGGTTGGCCGTTGTTTCGACTTTCTGCCCCTGAGGAAGCCTGGGACTAGACTTGAACGACGGGACTGCGAGGGTTCGTGTGTTGTTCGCGCTCTGGCGCGTATTAGGGCTTGGAGGGTGGGTGTATACGAGGAAACATAGAGCTCCGATAAAGTGGACCCGCCTTGCCTATACGGACCTGCAGCGTGAAGCGGTACCGACGTGAATAGTCCCGCGGGACACCACCAGAGGCGAGAACCTCTTGGTCTATGAGGTAGTAGATGTCGGATGATGGGGTAGACGATGAGATCCCAAAGGTCCGACAAAAGATCTTCCAGGGTTTCGCTCCCACTTCTGGAAACGAGGTTCCCAGTGAGCTCTCGAAAGCGCATCGCCATCCGTGACACGTCCCACGACGTCAAGGGTAAAAGGGGGACGTGGGTAGGTGGGTTGTTGTGCTGCAAAATGAGAGCATCGCACGCATACTGACTAGCATTGAGGACGACGACCGGGCCGTCGAACGCGGCCTTGTCGAGCTCGGAAAAAACACTGGGTTTGAGGAAAGATTTGAAGCCTTCCACACGCCGGATCTGTTCCACGACCGCCTCCTTTTCTTTTGACAGGGTTTTGATGTCCTTGGAAGATTTGGAAAACCTAGGGATCTGTTCAACCTGGAAAGAGAGGCGTTCAAAGTCGTCCGCCAGCGATGCCCCGTTCTCCCCCATGAGCCGTAGCTCGTCCAAGCAAGTCTGTGCCCTCACAAGCTGGGACCACAGGACCGATCTTCCCCCCTCGAGAACCTCGATGGCCTCTATCGGATCCTGAAAACGTAGCGCAAAAGAAGCACCACCATACGCCAGATTGGAAACATATCTTTTGGCTAGACACTGTCGGAGCTCAGCAGAGCGCATTGCCAAGACTTGTCGGTCGACTAGACGGAGTGCGTTTCGGTATACGTCGACACCCGAACGGTGACCGTACGCCTCCGCGTCCCTAACACATTGAAGACATGCACGAATCGCTGGGCATGAAGCGCCGCTGGCAACGCTCATACTGAGTTCGTGATGTTCCAAAGCCTCGTTGAGATCAGAGGATCTTTGTTCAGTGAGAAAGCGAAGATAGTAGGCCGACGCCAGTTCTGCGTAGACGTCCGAGATCAACGGGTGGCTCAATGTGCAAAGGTCCTTAGCGAGGCGGAGATGGTGGAATATTGGTTCGATGTCCTTAACTTCCCAGGGCAGGATGCGTGCCCTCAAGATACAGGCGAGAAGTAGGTTGCATGCTGCGCTTAACGAGTCTGATGGAGACTGCGTGCTCGCGGCAGTGCTACAGTAAAAGTAAGCTTCATCAAGGTCACGTTCGTCCCCCATCTCCTCGAAGCGTAGCACAAGAGAGGATGCGAGCGCTTGGTGCAATGTCGCTTGATCTAAATGATGAGGGGGGAGCAACTCCAGCGCTTCACGACAACTAGAGATGGACCTATCCAAATCGGCGAAGCCTCCATAGATCCTGAAACGCTTCTCCAGACTGCTTGTGCTCCGTATCAAGATGGCGGAACGGTGGGGATGATCCTGCGAAGTCTCGAGCAAAGCTTCGTTGTAGAGGTCGATGGCAGTATGAAGGTCTTCCGGATCGCGAGATTGCTCGAAGCGAGCATCAAGGCACGTGCCCAGTGCTTCGAGCGTGATGGCACGCCGTGACAAATCCGCGGAATGAAAATCCAAAGCGAAGAAGTGTTTCTGTATGGCCTCCTCGAGATCGCGTAAACTTCCAGATCTTGAGAAGCGCAGAAACAAGGCATCCCCTAGATTATCCAAAAAAATCCCCTCATCTTTATGATTAGACGGAAGGAGGTCAAGGGCGGCACGGTAGTGTTCGATTGCGAGTTCGAGGTCGGGAAGACAGGCCTGGAATCTGTAACGCGTTACGAGTGCATCCGCAAGGTCATAGAGGGCCATGAATTTCGACGAATCTTCATCAGACCGAAGGTCGAGTGCGGATTTGAAATTCTCCACCGCGGCTTGCAGGTCCTCGGCGTCACCGTACCATTCAAAACGTTTGATGAATGCGGAAGCGAGGCACGAAAGTGTGAGGAGACGGTCAGGGTGACCATCTTTCATGCCCTGCAGTGCGATGGACGAATATTTGATGCAGAGCTCTAGGTCTTTTGGGTCGTTCTCGAACTTGAAGCGAGATAAGACAGCGTTGGCGAGATTATAATATACCGTCGATTTGTTCTCTGCGGGAGAATAATCCATCACGGTGTAATACTGTCGGATCGCATCAATGAGATCTGAAATGTCTCCGGAGTGCTGGAAGCGGGAGTATAGAGCGCTGGCGTAGTTCATGAGGGGCATCAGACGACCATCCGGAGGAATAATAGCAAGCGCCATGTTGAAATATTTGATTGCCATTTCAATATCTTTCTCCAACCCGAGATGGCCATACCGGAGGAGTAACGCAGTAGCGAAGTTGGACAACGCGTTGGCCCGTCCAGAGTGTCCAGGAGGTCGAAAGTTCAATGCTGCTACATGGCAATCCACCGAGTGATTCAGATCAGCTATATCACCATGACGCTGAAAACGGATGGATAGCGCATTTGCGAGATTGCTGAGGAGCTTGCTCTGAGTATCGTTAGATAATGCGGTGGATGACCTGGCCAGCGTCAATGCTGAGCGGTAGTGAACAATGCACAGGCTGAGATCTGATGGATTGCCTTGCGCTTCGTAGCGTGAATAGAGACCGTCGGCGAGGCGGACAAGCGTATTGAAATCCTGTAAATTGGTCTAGTTGAGGTTTAGTAGTGCCTTAAACGATGTGCTCACGCTCATCCCGTTGAGCCAATATCTTCTTTGCTGAAACGGTCTTCAGCGTCTGGTGGTTTCGTTTTGCGGGCAAGAACTTGTGGGAAGGAGCGCGCTCCGATAGCCAACATTGCTTGAGATATATGTGTGAGCAATTGCGTTAGCCAGATCAAGAAGTGGCTGATAGAGAATTACGTCATGGAACTGACAGCCTAAAAACCGTAGGAAAACGTCCGCTGGAAGGTGGAGTTCACATCACGGCCTTGCTCGACCTTTGCATGTATGGCAATATTGTGGAGAACCCAATTAATGACTGCCTCCCGCTCTCCGAATCGTAATATTGGCATACCTGCGGAACCATACTTGCAGAATTCGAGACTCACGTAGTGACAGAACTTGAAGCGCGACCCAGTATGGGTTAAGATTTTCGTTGTGACACTGAGATAGACTCTCCACACCGTCTGGACCGAACCAATGAGCAAGAGACAGAGGGTGGGCGCAGGTGGAGTGTGAACCCAAACACGACCTGAGTTCGCAAGGCAGTTACGTACGCGAAAGACACGTGCGGTTTCGAGCGTCTCCTCTTCAACGGTTCGTGGAAGCCACACAACCATATAACACGAGAAAAAAAACCACTTGGGACTGAGCACAGTGTCATCTTGCCTTTAACATGGGTATAGGTGTGACATTCGGCGGAACGTCGTCGCATCGTCCTCAAACAACTACACCTAAAGGCGTTTCAAACAGTAAAAAGTTTCACGAAGGCCAAGGTTTTAGGGTGACACTCGTGTAGCTCTCCACTATAAATTCCAACAGTGACATTCGGCGGAACCCATCACCTCTACAAACCAAGGAAGACCTCATGTTTGCTCGTTTTGCTGCGCTTTCCCTGCTATTCTTCGTTATGATTGGCGGTGTCGCTGCCACAAAAAACTGCTGGAGTGCATGCTGCAAGAATGCAACGGATGTAAGTCATGGCATCGTCCGTTGTTAACCATTGACTACGTTGACCCATGACGCGAGCAGACCCCGAGGGGTTATGCGGGGTCAGGCTGCGTGCCACTCGGGTGTAACGCGACATGTCATTACAAAAGGCTCTGCTGCTATGAGATCGTGAGTCCCAAAACTTAGTATCTTGAACTACTGTCTAACTGGGAACACTGGCAGCATTACAACAGCACAGGCGTGTGCACTACTCCTGCTGTCCACTAAGCGCCGGCCTACCCGAGCTTTTGGGAAAGGTATCCAGATGGGGGAGTGGGGTCTGGATTTTCCTTAGGTTCTCAAGAGGCCATCTAGTCGAGAACATAATATTAACGCCGTATATGGTTAATATTGTCAGCATGTGGTTAACATTGTCAACATGATGCGAACTGGATCCGTGATTTACATGCCTACTCGATGCGATTTATCGGGGTACTGCACACAACCTGCCTGGTGGCAATTCTTAATCTCGCCGTATCAGGGTGCTTGCGAAAGGCGTCACTTGTGTCGCATCGGTTGGCAGTCGATTGGGCGTTTTGCGCAGTCCCAAGTAGGGCGGTGTCAGAACGGACCCTATTCGGAGTCCCGCCCTCAAACAACCCACCGCATGCGTTTCACGGAGAAAGATCTGTTAAAGGGGGTGCTAAACCACGAGAAATATTTCCCGGACGAAAAAACTGCAACCACATCTGCACAGCCCAAAGATATCCTCTAAGTTTGAAATGCATTCTCGTCTCGCCTTCACCTTCATCGCGCTCTTCACCGTCATTGGTGGCGCCAGTGCTGCCTGTACGTTGGTATGCTGTGGGTCTACCTCGCAAGTAAGTCGTCGTGCTGTCTGCTGTAGAGCCGAGCCGTATTGACGTGTGCACAACCAACCTAAACCTAAGCTCCCTGGCGGTCAGTGGAAAGCAAAAGACTGCAAGCCTTCGCCAGAGGATTGTCTCGATACGCAGCTCTGCTGCGATAAATTTGTCAGTATCTCAAAACTGCGCAGCGGAAACACTTTCAACGGAATTGGCTAACCCGATGTATGTATTCTGACAGAACGGTAAAACCGGCACTGCAAGCGACTGTGAGAACCTCGACCTGAAATGAGTTCACGCCGTCGGGAACCGAGTTTGTGGGGCAGGATTTGTCTCGTCGAGCTCAGTAATGCGAACTGTGTGGTAGTACTACCGAATTAAATAGCACTGGGGCTTAGAAAAATGACGGTTCGTGGGGATCAGACAGTATCTTGCGTGACTGCACCAGGCGACACCACCAAATCCGGTCTGCTCAGTGGACTTACCTTGAAGAAACCGCTAGATGACGAATGGGCACTTCGAGTGAGTGCCCCTCAATGTCGCTAAGTTGGGTACTTAGTAGCATCGTCATGGCGATTGAGGGGGATCAATGGTTTCTTTTTCTGGATAAACGTCAACAGTGTCCCTTACGTGTTCAACGTCACCACCTTGGCCATGCTAGGAAAATTCACACATTCCAGGGGCGGTAAAACAGCCCACCATACCATCAACGACTTGACGGGTGTTCCTTTCGACAGCGGTTGTCGCGAAGGGCGTCATCGAAGAATTTTGGGCATCCTCGAGGGATGGTTGGAGTCAGAGAGACCTTCGTAGCTCGGTCGTTCTCATCTGTTGGATACACTCTTATAGAATATAGGTCATGAGCAATTTTTGTTGTGATAGTTAGTTCATGACGGTGATGCCACTCACAAGGTGTTTCAGAATCGGCTCCCTCGGACGTCCGATGATTCCGGTACCAGTGTGTTTGAAGCGGATGTTTCAAAACGATGCGACGGTTTCGAGCTCTTTAGTGTCCACGAGGAGTCAGACAGGAACGTGCATTTCCGAAATTCCGGCGATTGACAAAGGCCAAGGTAAGTGTGGCCAAGTGAAGCCAAGGCGGCAAGACCCCCGGATAGTTTCCTGTATTACAAGCCCGAACGTCAGTAGCACTGGAAAAATGTGACCCGTCGAGGCGCACCGTTTCTCCTGAAGTTTGTCGTCGTCCCCACAAGCAGTCTACGAGGCGAAGAGCTCGGAAGTTAATTGGCCGAGCGAATGGCACGCGTGCGTACGTAATTACCTTACTACCCTCCGCCTCTTACTAATTGGTTCGATCCAGACAACGTGTGGAGTCTATTTCAGCCTCACGACGAAAATCCCAGCCCACCTGGGTCCTTCCTTATATTATGTTCAAGTCTTTTGGCACTTGTAATGACATTATCTGACTGGAATTACACATTGGCATAACTACGACCGTGCAAGTGTGTGCACTTCCACAATCACCAACTAAGCGCAAGCCCATCCGAACTTTGGGGAGGGGTATCCGGATAGCGTGTCGGACAGTAATTCCAGCGCCCGTGTTTTCCTTAGGTACGGAAGAGGCTGTCCCAATCATTTTAGTCGAGTCCTAGTGAGAACATAATGTGATGGAATCAACTAGACACCCGCATTTAGTTGTTTCAGATACTTAATGATTAGCATTCAGTACCACGGACGGTAGTTACTGGAGCCGGCCTCCTTTTATATGACATGTGGCTGGTATTCTCAACACGACGCGAACTGGATTCGCAATTTACCTCTGCCTCGACATTATTTATCCTGGTATCACTGTCCACAGCAAGTCTTGTCCTGCTCGGTTGCTTTACATCGCAGTTCCTAATTTCGCTGTAACGTCGGAAAGTCATTACAGAAGGCACCCGGTGGACTCGACCCCGTCCACCGAGGAGTTGGATGTCGGTACAGCATGCTCACCTGCGTCGCATTAGTCCGCAGTTGGTTGCAAGATTTGCATAGTCAAGTTGTAAGAGAACGGATCTTCTTCGAAGTACCGTCCTCAAACAGCCTACCGCATGGTCGCTTCAAGGAGAAAGATGTGTGGACGGAAATACCTTGGCCAACCGCCACCAATGGCAACCAAATCTTGGCAGCCAATTCTTCTTAAAAGGGGCGTTGTACACATTACAGACATAGCAAGACCTCACCTCTAAAGACCAAAGACGTCCTCTGAAATGTTTTCTCGTCTCGCCTTCGTTTTTATTGCGCTCTTCGCTGTTATCGACAGCGTCAGCGCTGACTGTTCTGGAGTATGCTGTGCGTCTGCTTCACCAGTAAGTTGTAGCGTCGTCTGCTGTAGAACTGGGCCGACCTGTGCATGACCAGCTTTCAGATGGTACGTGGGGTGGAACGGGCTGCATGCAGTCGACCGGCACCTGTTCCGGCACCAGGCTCTGCTGTTACACTACGGTCAGTATCTCGATTATCCATCGCAACGGAATTGTCTAACTTGGGACATGTATCTAAACAGAACGGTAACAGTGTGACCGACTGCCTTAACGTCAACACCAAATAAGCATGTCATGCCATCGCCACATCAGGAACTTCATGGGGCGGGATCTGTCTTGTCGAACCAAGTATTGAGAACTGCTAATACCAATCAAATAGCACCAGGGCCTACGAAATTCACTGGTTCGCGAGGACTAGAGTGAGCTGCGTGACTTCATGAGGAAAATTATCTAGGCACCACATGACAATCCTGTTCTGTGCGGTGGAGAAATCATGTTAGATCATAAGTGGATGCTTCAAGCCAGTGTCATCAGTACTTGGCTCAGATTGTGCCTCAATGTTGCTAATTGGCCGTTTACTAACATCGTTAGCAATAATAGATGCATCTTTTTCCGGAACATCTTAACCATGTGAGGAAAACTAACCGAATTCAGGGATGCCAGTTAAACGACCTACCACACAACTCGAATGGCAAGTTTTTTTTTTTTTTTTTTCAATGGTTTTGTCGTGGATGGGTGTCATAGCAGGAACTTGGAGTGTTACGGTTGTTGTCACATGTGACATCTGAAAAAAGGAATTACGTACGACTACTACCAGTTTGGATCTTCAACGGACTCCATATGATGTTCCTTTCCTTCAAGCTAGACGACTACAGACCACCACATCCGTACATCTGTACAAGTGTTGGAAACTCGGCACGCTGTAGATAAATTCCTTATTTGGATGTGTGTTTACGCGTATCACAATCTGTGTCGCTTATCGAATCCCTCGACGGATGGCGAGAGACAGCCCCAGCGCAGTATGGACTGCGCTGGGTACCGCATGGCAGCGATACAAATCCAGACGGATGACCCGAAAGGGTATCCTTCTGGTCGCTGTGCCTGTGGGTGATAGCTTATCAGGCTTATCGCTGGGCTGGAAGCATTCCCACCCCCCCACTCGCATTATTCCCCACCCGCAACCAGTCACGCCCGGGGTCGCGCACTCAGCATGGCCTAGCCCCTCTGCTGTACTCAACGGCCTACTCCCCGGGTAGGGCTTGAGACTGGAGGCTGATTCCCTGAACAGCCTCGGATGGGAGACGGTCGGGGTAGCGGCAGCCCCCTGACGAGAGCTTTCGCAGGCTCGAAACCGCTCCCACCCCGTTCTCCTTTACCCGTCCCTGCTCGTACTGTAGCCATCGCCCGTGTGCATGGCGCCCGACCCTGATCCTCGGAGAGGGGTGCCCGACGAACGAGTAAGCGGATGGACCGCCCGAGTACTCTCTCTCGCACACAGATCCATGGCTAGGGCCCTCCGGGCCCTAGCCCCCCCCCCACCTTCGCATTCGAAAGGTTTGGGTGAAAGGCATTGCCAGGTAGTACACCTTTCGTCGAGTCGTGTAGTACCACTCTACTTCCTCATATATTTTACTCGCTAGGATTAATTCCTTACACTCTTTACCTGGTGTGCCCGGCTTCTTAACAAGTTCAGCACAGATGCCGTGACAGGATCCGCGTATTGCTGTCTCAGTGCAGAAACACCAACGACGTCCGTTCTGTGTACAGCGTCAGCATCCAAACCATGCTTTTAAGTGTCACTGATTTTAGGGCGGAAAACTGTCATACTATATTGTCGTCAACGGCACAAAGACAGTCTCGTTCTACGGCGTCTTCACAAACGGCGTCATCGCGGGAATTATCAGGCGCCGTCAAGGGGTGATACATGGTCAACAAAGAAAGCTCTGATCGTGACGCGGATTTTTAACCTGCTGAGCGTGGCAGGATGTTTAAAACCTATTTGGAATATAGATCATTAATTAATATACCATGAGGTGCACCTAAAAGTTTGTTAGTTTCCCCCAGAACCAGAAGTGGGCACCCTCGGACATCCGATGAGTTCGTCACGGACGTTTCAGACTCGGGAGGCCGCACAGGAATTCAAAATGCCGTGGGCTAGACTACGTAGCCCCTCGAGATTCTGACTGCATGGATGATGGTCTCTCCCGTGTTAAAACCCCCCGTTTAAATTCAAGGTTCACAGTAATATGTACTGGGAGTCTGACCACGGAGTTCTAGTTTAAAAGTGTTGCTATGCCTCACCTTGTACCTAAAGCAGTGGCCGCTGAAACCAATTTACGACACTGGGCTAATCTGACCGATTCAGAGCGCGTCACCCACTGGATAGGGCAGGCATTTAACTGTAGCAGGGTTGAGCTACGTTGACGAGTGGCGTGATAGTATCAATTTCCTACAATAATGGTTTTAGTACGTCAGACAGATGTGCCAAGGCCATCTGCAACCAGATTATCCAACCGACGAACGCACCGGGCCGGGGTGTACGTCACAAAGCACAGACTTGCCCAAACCTCGTGAAGACGTATCAAACGGCGCTCGTTGCCAGCTATTGGAGATTATGGATAATCCTTGGGGCCTCGAGAGGCTGTCCCTACAACGATGGTTGTAATGATAACAAATTATACATGGTTAGCACTCACGAACTCGATTGGTGAGGTTCATCTCCTCTACGACATAGACTTGGCGGACACCGCGCACAATTAATTCCACTGTGTTGTTCCACTGTAGAATTCCGAATCCAGATCTTCAGTGAATATTTTTGAAAGGCCGCGCGATGGGCTTGGTCGCATCTTCAAAGACGCATGGGTGTAGTGCCCGCTTGCGTCGCATCAGTTCACCATTGATTGGAAACCCTATAGAGTCTCATGTTGTTACGCACCTGATCTCAGCGAACGAGCGCGGCCAGTGAGACAGCAAGTCATCCTCGGAGTACGGCCTCAAAAAGCAGTCCACATGTTTGTTTCAAGGAGAAAGACAAAGAAGTTTCCGCGGGCAGTAAACTCTTTGGGCTTCTTACCGTAGCCATATCTGTATAATCCGTTTCTTTTAAAAGGCGGCGCTTTACACATCAAATATACAACAAAACATCACCTTGAAAGAACACTAAGACATCCTCTTAAACGTGTTTGCTCGCATCACTCTCACCTTCATCGTGTTCGTCGCTGCGATTGGTGGTGTCGCTGCTAATTGCAACACAGTTTGCTGCAACTCTGCCTCGGAAGTAAGTCATATTGTCGTCTGCAAGTGAACCATGTTGACATGTGCATGAACAGGGCTCCAATAGCCTGTGGTACGGATCAGGCTGCTCCACGTCCAACGGAGGGTGTTCAAACGCAGAGCTCTGCTGCTACACTGTGGTCAGTGGCAAAATTTTCCTGTGGAGATCGTGACGGAATTGTCTAACCTGGGAACTGTGTGGTGTCAGAGCGGCTCCACCGTGAGCGAGTGCGTTAAACTCAGCTAGAAACGGAAGTATTGCATACCAGAGCTTTGTAGGGCCGGATCTGGCTTGTCAAACTCATTAAATGCTGACTCTGATAATACCAAACCGACGTAGTAGTAGTAGGGCTTACGAAATGACGAAATTTCAGTGCGTGGGGACGAAGCATGACCGCACAGTGCAAATTATCCGTATCGACAAAATTATGTTCCGCATTACCACCGAGGATAGATGGCAACGATGGATGCTCTACTTGCCTCTGATTTCACCAACCACGATGCTGAACACCAAAACCAACTTCGTCAGTGAACACGTGACGCCAGGGCTGATACTCAACGAGAAAGGTGGATAAGTCACCTCATGATCGATCAACGTTCACCGCTCAACGTTCAACCATTGCCATGTTTACATGACCTATGGGTCCAAGCAGAACCAATTGAGGGTAAAATGAGCCACGTACCAACAGACACTCCTAATAACGTCTCTTCGTTGGCGGGTTATTCGCGCTCTACGGACGTAGCAGAGACTGCTGGAGTCGTGCCGTGTTGGTAGCGATGGCACCAGCAATGCTATAGGGGATCATACCAATCATAGACCATCTCATAGGCCAGACACATGATGTCAGACGAATGTTTAAATACTATCATCACGGATACTCGGACGGAACGAAAGGTCGACTTCTTGGTTGGAATTCGCAGCCCTGTCGATCGAGGTCTTGCGGAAGGAGAAGTCTCGGAACATTTGAGAGAACACAGCCATGCAGAGAACAGTTAAAATGAGCACGAGGTTTCTTACCTTTAGTATATTGGAGTAGGGCTAGAGGAAGACATAAAGGAGGGTGACGGTGGCGAGTGTAGTGTACGTAATGTACTTCCATTTGACTCTCCATAGCGACAGGCTGACTCTTTAACGGAGTCGGCCATATCGTTCGACAATAAGCAGTTACAGTCCGTAAACTTGGCCTCTTTCATGAACGCCAAGTTGCGAATAGTCCGCCCTACTCAGGCTTATACAAACGGAAGACAGCGAAAATGACGACAACAAACACCTTTCCAAGGTAATTCAGCGACTGCGAGTGCGACAATCAAAATCCTCGTCCGCACAGTATATGGTACGTTCAATCTCATACCCAACGAAAAGACCCAAAAGCAAGCGCATACCCAAAATTCATGTCTGCTCCCCCGCTGGCACCCAACGCTTCCTTACAGCCGCGCAGGGCGCAGTGTTCGACGTTCAACTCTTGATCAACACGTCCTCCGACCACGACTCCCACTCGTCCGCAGTTTCAAGTAACAGTTTCCCTTTCTCTCTCAACACTGCCAAAGCCGTGCCGTGTACGGGTAATCTCAGAGGAGGGTCCTCCAAGTAAGCTACCCTGTATACCACCTCTGCAAACTTTTCGGGGTCGCCGTCGAACCTCCCAAGAGGGTCCGCAAACATATTACGCTTTTGCATCGACGGTAACGAAGGATCGGCATACGCTGGGTGGACGGGGTCTTTGACGAGATTGACGGTGGCACATTTCGTGAGGAACGGTCCAGGTTCGAGGATAGTTACCTGGCGAGACGTCGTGTCAATGCGCACAAGTATGACCTCGAGGACAGATCTTGGACAAGGATGCGCATGGTTACCTTGATGTTCCAGCTAGGGTCAAGTTCTTCTGCGAGTCCTTCACTCAGAGCTTCGAGAGCTACCCAGCACCGAATCAGTTCCGTCGATGGGACACTCTACGAGGTACGACGACACACCAAATTTACTGCAATCCGCATCATCGTCATCGTCATCGTCATCGAGGTCGGACGTCGTCCAGTAATCAGTGATCACTCACCTGGCTGAATAGTATACGATGCCAGCCGACGAACGGATACCACTTATGGACGACATCTGAAGCAGTCGTCCTCCCATCGGCTTGTTCTCTTCGCGGAACAACCTCACAGCCTCCTTACTCACGTACGAAGCGCCCCAAAAATTCACTTCAAAGACGCCCCGTGCGCTACCGTCGATCGTGCCTTCCACTTCCGATACGATACCGAACCCAGCATTGTTCACGACCACGTCGATGCGACCAAACTTGACGTGACCGGCAGCGAATGCGGCGGTCACTTCAGTGGGTTTGGTGACGTCGAGCTTCAGGACGAGAAGTCTCTCAGGATATCGTACCGCCAACTCAGAGAGAACGTCCGGTTTTCGGAGGGTCGCAACGACCTTATCGCCCTTTTGCAGGGCGTACTCAGTGATGGAAAGACCAAAACCGGAAGAGGAACCAGTAACTGAAGGTATGAGCACAGGAAATGCCATTCGGTAACGAACACTCACCAAACCAGACTTTCGTTCCGTAGGACATTATATAGAGTCCAAGCGGTAGCAAGGAAAGGGACGTCTAAGTCGATACTGAGCCCCGAGCGCAATCTTAATTATATACCGGCAAGAACCGGGGACCAGTCATAACCTCTTGGAGAAACAAGTCGACACACCGCAGTACCCCTCTCGGTAGGTGATCCACGAATAGCGCAAATGCCGACAACCACCCTGACCGTAAGGCATAACAACATATTGGGAAAGAACCATCTCCAAAGGGTGAGTCTCTCCACTAAGAGAGTACTGATGCCAAACATAACGCACGAAACTGCCGACCCTCGTATCAGAGCGGAGCGCTGAGGAATCACGGTAGCGCCGAATGAAGGTGTGTGAAGCACACGTCCGTTATTAGGAAGTATGGGTGTCTGACAGGGAATTAGGGTCCGCATGAGGTCGTGACGGTGACTGTACTCGACGTTCTGGTCATCAGACCGGTGAAGAATGAAGTTTGTCCAATGTCTCGAAGCACGGAGAAGTGAATCAACTGTCGAGAAAGCGCAGTCCTCATGAGGCCAGGTGACCAACTCCCATCTCAAGGGACGTCCGCAACACCTGATACCACGACCAAGTACACCAAAGTCAAACTTTTTTCAAGGACTCAAAAGCTCGTGATGTTGATAGGTAGGTTACCTCTGCCCAATGCCCATCGAGGGTCGCAATCTAGGTTTCCGGAATCGAATCCCTCTCGGCGGGAACCTGGACGAAGTTCGGGGTAGTAGGCAAGTGCATGACCCTCAGTACCTCGTGGACACACCCCGTACAACTGGAGTCTCAGCAACACGATCATACACTAGAGTAACGTCCGCACGCGATTACACGACGAATACTATACACACGTCCGCAAGTCACCCCCACAATCTGTTTCTACCTCGACCGCCTAGATCTGCAACGTTTTGATGGTGACAACACCTCTAATGCATCATCCCTCCTCCGCTCCCACCCTGTCCAGCCGTCTCCTGCAAGAGCACGACGCAGAGCGCAGTGACGAGGTACACCCCCACGCTCGCGTACACTGGAAATGCGCGATTGACGAAGAGCAGCGTACCACCCAACAATGGCGCGATCATGCCGCCTCTAAAGTAGCAACGATGAGCCAGATCACACCCTTTCGAGGATGGCGAGGGACGTACATTCGAGAGAGCGCAGACGCAATCCCGCACGCCGTGCCACGTACTTTGGTACCAAAGATTTCTGGCGTCCACCTATGACAACGTTTCGTCACTCTCTGTAGTGAATCCCCGAGAGGAGGCCCGACTCACCCGTATAGCACAGCATACATCGTCTACCCCACCCATAAATCAGCACGCGTAGAGGAAGTGGTACCTCGACTCACCGTAGCACTCAAACTAATCCCCACCGAACTCACCCGCACCAATAACGGGCTCTCTAAAAGAACAAACATCATGCAAAAGAATGCCGTCAAGACCGTCGTCCCTGCCAACGAAAGTCGTCGACCCAGCGAGCTTTCGACCATGTACGCTCCAAGCTATAGTAGTCCGTGAATCAAACATGATCTCAGAAAGATATAGAGACGGCGACGTACGAGTGCACCAGGACATCCACCCAGCGTAAAGATCACCACGTCCCATAAATTATCTTCCAGGGATTTCGCTGTCGAGTCCCCCCTCGACCCGGTCTCCAGTAGTTTTGGAAAGTACACGTTGAACATCGTGTAGGCTGATGCGATAGTTCAGTAACTTCAGTAGTTCTTGATCACGTGACGTACCGAGGGACATCAGAAACCATACGGCCCACACCAACAACGTCGTCCGACCCCACTCAGGACTCAATACCATCCCTACGCGATCGAGCCATGCCGTCAACGGTCGCTTGATCCACCTCGGAAGAAATCCACATCGCATCTCCACCTGCACCGAAACCATCGAGGGTGGTCGAGATCGCCTAAAATGATGGCTTGTACTCGGAGGCCGAGACTGACGCTTCGTCTCGTCATTGAGCGCGTCTGAGCGCGATGACGACGGGACGTCCCCCGTGGTAAGCGCACTAAGCCTTCGTGGCGGATATTCTTGCGATGGCTCCTCGAACGAATGCGAATCGAGCGAGTTGGGTGAATCCCCCGTAGATTGATAATCCTTCACCCCTTCTTCCCTTGTTGGTGGGACACTGCATCCGCTGTGGCAGGCCGTGTTTCCATCTGTCTCGCGAATAGAACGCGTGTCTTGTGAAGAGGGAAGGAAAGGCTCGCGTTCGTCAGACCCCGACGAGGGAGGACGAGGTTCCGCCGGTCGTCGGTCGCATACATCCTCGAGTTCCAGAACAATATCAGATCCATTGAAGCGAGAGATCAGCTGGAGAGATTCTAGTGCTTCTTGAGGACGACCAGCGTGGACGAGATACCGCGGTGACTCGTGCAACCGGAAGAACAGGATACGAGCGAGGAACATCGACAGCGTCTGTACAGATAAATGGATAATGGTGTTCAGCACGACGTGCTGTACTTACGATCAGACCAAGACAGACAAGCACATACTGCCATCCATTATTTCCAGTAGACGGACTGCAAGGCTGATTTGGTGAACACGAACGTCCAGGAAGAATCAAGAGAGCAACAAGGGCTGAAACGACAGATCCGAGAGAGAAGAAAACAGACAGCGCGGTAACCAAGTACTGCTTTCCTTTTGGCATGTGCTCCAGCAGAAGTGTGCCATCCGTCGGCATGGAACCCTGGACAGAACAGCACCGTTCAACGAATGTTTCAACACTGGACGATGGCAAACTTACCCCGACTGCACTGCCGAGAAAAAATAAGAGGACGCAGAGGCTCCAGAATGACGTCGCAAAGGAAGCGAGAATGCCAAATATGGCAGTGAAAAACAGAGTCGCGTTGAACGCGGCACTTCTGCCGGCGAGGTCAGAGCAGGTTCCCCAGCCAATAGCACCGACCATCATGCCAGCAAACATGGATGACGATAGCGTCCCGATGTAATTGTCGGGAACTGCAAGTATCAGTGGGGAATGAGTTTGCTATGCTGAGCGGACGGTGTACCTGAATAGTGTTGCTGTACGCGTGGAAGGATGATGGCGACCGTTTGAATCCACATCTGTGCGACGAGTCAGGGGGGCCGAGGAGTCTGTGGTGGCGTAGACTCACGTTGTCTGCCATCCAACCTGGTACCGAAAATGAGTCTGAAACGTTTGGGAGGGCACGGAACCAGCTCACCGAATCCACAAAGCGACAAAAGCATCCATTGGTAACTCCCTGAAGCAAGTCAGCGTCGAGGGACGAGGGAGATGGCCAAGCACGCACCCATCCCGATGCGATCTATGGTTTTGTCTAGAGGTGTCCTGTCATCGTACTCTGAGTCGTCTACGAATTCGTCTGCGACTTCGGCACAGTCTACGTCGCGCATGGTTGTGTAGTTGGATCTGGTGATGGTAGAGGTCCAGAATCCGGATGCGCGGGGCGAAATAGAGGCCATCCTGTCCCCTTATATGTATAAGCGAGGGGGTCCGGCTGAGAAAGTGTTGCTCAGGATTACGCGAAGGACGTGAGACAACAAATCTGGAATTGGTTCGCTTGTGGGCTCTGCCAGCCGTCAGTTTGCCGTTTCAGCGTCAGAGTGCGATGCGTCGTGGTGGAGCTGGTACAAGACGAACCCAGTCCGTTTCGTGAGTGGGCAACTTGAGTGTCGGATCACGTTTCAGACCAGAGAAATGATGACCGGACGCAGTACGTTCAGTGAGTCATTTTGTGGAGCCTTATGTACGCCAGCTACTTATAGGCAGGGACGTCCTCGCCCTCAAAGGCTCGTGGACCACTCAGTTTACCGATGTGGCCGTCCAGCCTCCAGCCCCACTCGTTGGCGGGCGGCCACTTGAAAAGGTCTCCCCCAAAATTAACCGTGAATACATTCTCCCCGTCCAACCCTATCGCGGCATACGCATCGAGGTCGTCGTCGACGTACAGTCCCCTGAACGCGTCTGGCACGAGGCGCTGACCGTTGAAGGTAAAAAACAGGGTACCACCCGTGCCGAACTCGTAACCGCATCCGATGATGTCCCCCGCAGATGGAGGTCGACCGCAGATAGCCTCCCAATAACCACACTCCTGACCCCCGTTTGGGTTCTCGTAAAACTTGCGCATGTCGTCCAGATGCAGGGCAGCGCTCAACCTGTGCCATCCCGGAAGTCTGAATTGCGGGTAAGGTCGGCAGACGGTCCCTGTCGAGAGACGACGTTAAGAAAAGCACGGGCATCACGAACTGCTGTAGTGTGACCTATCGCGATGACCCCCTGCATCTTGCGGATGGTCAACTCAAAGTATACGCCCCTGTCGGGCGCTCGTGGCCGGTAGTAGAGACCGCCGACCAAGGGCAGGTTGCTGATCAAACAGCAGTCTTTGCATCCCGCGGTCGTCTCGACTTTGGTGACGAGGCCCACGCCGTCGGGAAGCTTGTCCTGGTTGTGTATCGTGCCTTGAAACGTCTGTCGCTGCGTGAAGGACGGGTCGGTGACGTAAAACTCCAGTCCCCATGCGGTGGTGCCCTCGCTAGCGATCCTGTCGACATCGCTGGAGGGAAGCAGTCTAGACGATTCGACTGCGTTCAGCGCGCAGAACGAATCCGCTCTGTCGCAGTCGTCCTCCGACGCTTCGTCGAACCGTCCATACACGAAAGACTCTTCAGGCGCAGACGTCCATGCGGGCGGAGGAGGCGAGGAGGACATTTATCGACCACGTGACTCTTCGACGCTGCAACCCGCGGTTCTCTTCCTTTCTCTCCATCCACCATCATGTCGAGCCTCCCCGCCTCCGGATACGCCACCCCACATTCCGCAGCCTCCTCCTCGACGTCCCTTCCATCCACCTCCAAACCACCCTCCAAACTAAAGCCCGTCAACGTCTTTTCCAACGACGGCTCCTTTCTCGAACGGTTCCAGCGCAGCAAACAGGTAAGCAATCCCGCGCGCCTCACGCGACCACCCACTTTAACCTTGTCTCGTTCCAGGAAGAAGAAGACAGACGAAAAGCCGAAGAGGCGCTTGCAAAGTCGGTTCCTCTTTCCCTCTGATCGTACTCCGCGCTGAAACTGCGTCCTCTCTATCATCGTCGCGATCACGATCACGTGCGCGTCCATTAGGAAGAAGCAGTTCGCAGACAGATTTGTGCGTGTTCAGTCGACGCCCTCGGTGTCGTCTCAAACTCATCCCTCTGCCCGACAGAAAAATCGGGGCAAGCGTCCACCTCCACCTGATTCTCCCTGCACAGTGACGAGCACAGATCTCGATTCCAACCCCGCCAAGAAAACCAAACTCGACGACGCACCACAGAGTAGGTCATCCTTACCACCGTCCTTCTCATTTTCTCAATACTCGCGTGACGTTCAGATTCAGAATACCAAAAGGAAGTACGCGATCAAGCAGGTCGCGTCCTCAAAGATACCGGTACAGGCGTTCGTCCGTTTGTCAAGTAACGTTATATCCATATTGTATTCTCCATACTTCCCAGTGAGCGATCCTCCGTTTTATTCCATGTATTGGTTAAGTTTGGGTGACTGATGGCGTAAGAGAACTAGTTTTTCTTATTAGGTACTGAATAAACACCCTATCGCGCATACATCCCTGTATACCCGTCCCTCGGGTTGTCTAATTCAATTTTGATGTCACGCTGAGCGTGAGCCCCCTTGTCTGAACGACTGAAGATATATAGTATTGTTTTACACCGTAAACCAATGAGACGAAATACATAAAATGAACTAGTACCCCCACGAGGAAAACAGAAAAGAAAACCCGTATACAATCGTCTAGTAGTACACAAACTTCATGCCTCCGAGTCGAGCACTCGGTACACCTGTCGAATACACGTCAGCCCAAAAAACGTACACCCGACGCCTCGAACGCACCTTGACCTGGCCGCTCTTGAGATCATCCAAGCGATAGCTGACGTTTTCCACCGTCTGCGTCGCCCTCGGTGTCAGCACACCGTTCTTCACGCGGGCCAGCCGTCGAAAGACGGAGAGATTCAGACTCAAACTCACCTGCTGTCCAACGTGTTGGTTAGCCTGCCACACTCTCACCTTGCTCTTCTTGGCGTCGAAGTCGCTCACGATGCCCACCAACGGGGCGGCGCCACCGCTCCCGCCGTGTTCCCCGACGCCCGCGCCCGCGCCCGTGCCCGTGGTGGTGGCGGAGGTGATGGCGGAGGTGCCGGTGACGCCGACGGTCTGCGTGTACACGTGCAGCCCCTTGTGTCCCTTGAACTTGGCGTCCCGGAACGCGATCACGTCCCCGGGCATAATATCCGACACGCGCCTCTGCACCGCGTTGCCCGTCTGCGCGTACACGACGTACCCCCACCCGTCCTCGTCCGCCGACCCACCGGCAGACGGGGCAACAGCGGCGGTAGCCGCCCCAGGCACCTGCGCCAGCACCGCCCGCACGAACCCGGCGTGCGAGCCGTCTCCCACGAGCGCGCGCTTCGATTTTTCAAAGAGCGTCGTCGCGGCTTCGACCACGCGCACCCCGGTCTTGCCCCAGATCGCCATCAGTTCGTCTGTCGTCAGCTGGGGTTGCTGTTGCTGATCCACGCTCCTCCGACCAGAGCCCGTGCCGGATCCAGACGCTGACATGGAGGCCGACATGGAGGTCGAGGCGGAGGAGACAACCTTGCCTGATGTGCTTCGCGATCCGGGAGCGGCACCTAGAACGTGCACCGCTGTAGAGTCTTCAGACCACCTCGACGACGCCATCTCCGAGCCCTCTCCAAACTCGGGGCCCTGCGGGATCGACGTCAGCTCCCACTGCGCGCTGCCCGACAGCGCTTCGGGCGGGTCGATAGCAGACGGCGGCGGGACAGGCGGTAGCGCAGGGATCGTGCGCACAGATCCGCCACGCGTCGGTTTGCGGCGAGGTGGCGAGGCCATGGCAGGCACCTCGTCTTCGCCGGGGTCCTCAGCCTCCACCATGACGAACTCGGAATGGGAACGGAGAGCAGTGCCAGTCGTCGTCGGCGTCTCCCCAGGACTCGACTCGTCTAATGACGCGTGTCGCGAGCTCGACACCGACAACGACCCTGTCATCGTACTCGGCCTTCTCCCCAACAACATTGGGATCATCGAGATGGGCGGTCGACCAGGAGAACCCAACGTCGTACGCGGCGGCGGCGTGGGTAACACCTCTACACCCTTCTGCGCAGATTGGCGGGGTGGTGGTAGCGCAGGCGCATCCTCTTCCTCAGACGCTACCGGTGCCTCTGCATCCGAGTATCGCACCTCCTCCATCTCGCTCTCCTCTGCCTCGACTTGCACACCGTCGTCCGACATCCCAAGGCTCTCCTTTCTTGCTTTCTCTGACCGTCCCCATTCGACAGGTGCCTCGACCGGCTGAGGAGGTTTCCGAGTCGGCGGGGCTCTCTGTGACGGCGCAGGAATGGGAACGGGTGGCACGGCGTCCTCGCCCTCGCTATCCTCTTGCCTCGATGCAAGTCGCCTGATCGACGCAGGCGGTAGACTCCCAGGCGGAGGAAGCATCCCCAGTCGCATGCCTCCCATCCCGGCCAACTTGGCCGCGATCCGCTGCTTCCTCGCAGCATCGTCCTCTTCGTCCTCTTCTTGCGGTCCCTCTTGTTCCTTGGCCTCTTCCTCCAGTTCGTCCGGGGGAATCGACGTCGGCGGGGGTGCAGAAGGGAGAGGAGGTCGAGAAAGCGGGTTCATCAGGGGCGGTCCTCCGAATCGGATGCCACCCAGACGCGCCATACGGTCCGCGATCGCACGGCGACGTGTACATTCTTCGTCCTCTGGACTCTCTGGTCTGGGCGTCACGTTCTCTGCCGTTTCCTCCGCAACGCGTGCTGCCCAGTAGAGTCAGAAGGGGGACGTCTCACGTGAGTTACTACGAACCTCTCCCGCGTTCATCGGGTGCTGCCTGCTCTTGTGTGGCCACAGTGGTGATTATTGGTGGCGTGTCGGGGCGACGGTTAATACTGACCGGTCGAGGCGACGTCGGTACTGGCGGCGGCGAAGACGCCGGAGACGCCGGAGAATCCGTCACACGTACGCTCGTTCGCCTTGGAGGCGGTGGCAAAGACCGCCTAGGCGGCGACGGCACGTCCTCCGTCATCGAACCTGTAACGACAACGACGCGCGACGCGTGCACGATCAGCCGAACATGCGCCCAATCACAACTCCCTGACACGCACCACTCCTTCCTGGTGGCGGAATAGGCCGAGGTGGAATATCCGGCGAAGGCGGACATACTTCTTCGTCCACCCTTAGCGCCTGCAATTGGGGTGTCTTTTGCGCGGCCGAAGATGGCGGCGGGGATGGCGGCGTCGGTTTGGACTGGAGATTAACCGGCGGAGGCGGAATCGGTCGCGCGGCGCGTGGGGGTGGCAATTCGTCCGCTTCCTCGATCTTCGGCATATCGTGCTCGGCTGTGGTACTACGTCCTAACGGCTCGCTTGTCGTCGTATCTCCGTATGATCTGTCTTGCACGTCGGCGCCTAGCAGGGCCGTGCCTGATACGTCGAAAGCGCCCAAACCTGTTGAGGCGGTGCCTTGAGTAGGTCGGACCGAATCGTACGCAATCGGTTGGTCTTCAGAGGACTCCGGATGAGGCAACGTATGCTCGTTATGTTCGCCACCTTGCTCTTCGGTGTACGACGCGACTGTACGTTCGCCTGTCACCAGAATGAACGGGGGAAAAGAAAGAGTGTACATTAATACCCAGATCCTACAACACGATACACGACAAGGAAGGAAAGAAATCAAGATTCACCATCACGATGAGCTGCCACTCGGTCGTCTTGATCGGCCTCGACGTGCCATTCAGTGGGGTCGTGTTTGCGAGATTGAACAGTGTCGTGCCTCGATGGAACAGTAAGTGGAGACGGGACGGTCTCACCGTATTCCTCTGTATCCACGTTAACTTCGTCCTCGACATCCAATGGTGCTTCAGACGGCGCTGGGGCAGGCTCGTCGAATGATGGCTGGCGAGGGGCGATCGGAGGTCCAGCAAGTGGGTTGAATGCGCCCATCTGGGCTAGCTTAGCTGCGACACGCTGGCGACGTGCTTCGTCTTCGTCTTCCCCAGCCTCGATAGCTTCGGGACGCTGCTCAGAGGGCACCCGACCTTCGTCAGCAACCGTATGCATCGATTCTTCATCAACATGGCTACTTGCACCCTCTACGAGCTCCTCTTTCGCTTCCTGTTTCTCAGATTCCTCGTGAAATGCTCCTGTGAGGGCAGTAGGTGCCGATGGGCGTTGTTCTGCGTCAGTTGTAATGTCCAAATGGTCGCCGTGGGGTACTCCAACAGCTTCTGCTACTTCGCCGATCCCCTCATCTCTGGTGGTCAGAGACACGTCAGAGATGGCGCTATCGGCACTCGCGGGAGGTGCCTGTACAGATGCGCCCTCCACTTCCTCTACGGGTGGTTCTGGTAGCGCGGTCGTGGGTGCGTTTTTGGACGCTTTCTTGCGGGGAGGCGCAGCCCGGCGTGGCCCTACAGGTATTGGCATCGAAGCCAGTGCACGCGTGGGCACAGGCGGGGGTGATTCTAGATCATCCTTGCGTTCTGAAAAGAAGATGATGAGCGGGTGGTGCTACTCCGCCAGGAATACCAAGTGCACACACCTGTTTCAGCGACGGCCTCAGGGACAGGGGTTACGGCGACAGGCGAGTCATGAGGAGGTGACACCACCAGAGCTGCCATCGTTGTCAGCGATCGCAGACTAGAGTGCTATCAAAGATCGTACCTTCGCTCGATTCCCTGGCAACAGTCGGCTGATCGCCGTGTGTCTCTGTCTTGACATCTGGTGCAGGCAGCGCAGGCTCGGACTTACGCACGGCAGGTTTGGGAGCAAAGATGGGCGGGGCCATACCAAACTTGGCACCGCCAAGACGGGCCATGCGAGCAGCGATCGCGGCTCTGCGCTGTTTCTCCTCTTCTTCTGGATCAGGATCAGGATCATCGTCTTCCTGAGCGACAGCATCACTATCACGATTTGATGTTCCATGGTCGTCAGGGGTTGGACTGCCTACGGCACGAGGGGGTGGCGACCTCGAGGCCTCACGTGCACCCGCATCAATGCCATCCTTGGGGTCGGCTTCCGAGGATGCGGGCGCAGATACTGCTGGCGGGGGCTTCCATTTGGGCCGCTCCACGTTGGGCTTTGGCGCAATCGGGGGTGGTGGCCCACCAAAGGCACCCTTTCCCTGCAGGGCTGCCATCCGTTCCTTGAGAGACCCGCCGCGACCGATGCTCTCCATCGCATCTGAGGCGGACATGCCTCCTGTGCTCGCAGGCTTGCGCTCGCTCGACTGCACGTTTTCGGGCGAGATGGGAGGCGACGGGGCTCTTGGTTTCCATTGGAGTCCGCCGGGCTTGGGACGGGGTGGAGGTGGGCCAGCGGTGGTGGTTGAGGCACCCTTGTTTTCGAAAGCTGCGATCCTGTCGCGGAGGGAGCCAGGTTTTGGCTTTGGCGGGGGCGATTGATCAGACATGAGATGGAAGTCGAGTTTAAGGATGAGGCGTGCTCGACACGCTCGACATACACTCCTTCGGTTTCTCACGCTCATTATGTACTACCAAGGTCTAGTTTTCACGCCACTGGTATCCGCAGCCAGCGCAGCTGCAAAGCGGGTCAGAGATCTGTAAGACAAAGAACGAGGCGCGTAGTACCGGTAGACTATCGTATGTCAGATCTCGGACGATGTGGAGCGTAAACGACGTACATGTAGTCATAGGTTCGTCGGCAGACCGGATCTGCAACTGGTAGAAATATGCGCGTCGATGGTTGCACTTGTCGCACATCGCTGAGGACGGGATGAACGACATGTCAACCTCAAGCTATCAGCGAGATACGCACCGTCGGTCGCGTCGGCGTGTTTCCACATCTCGTCGCCGCCCAAAACATCGTCGACCGCTTTACGCTTCATTTTCGTGCGCGAGGTCATCTGACAATTCCTCAGAGCATGTTGGTCAGCAAGTCCAGAGCCTACCTGCTTTGAAATCGGGAATTCGTACGCGCAGGTGTTGCAGGCCCATTTGTTGTAACCTGACTCTGATGAGACCACCAAGAGGTTTGCACATGTTGGACAGAAGAGCATGGTGCTGTGAGCCTTGGACTCGAACAGAGAGTTTTAACACGGGAGAAATCATCATCCGACATTCATGCAGTCAGAATCTCGAGGGGCTACATAGTCTAGCCCATGGCATTTTGAATTCCTGTGTGGCCCCCAGAGTCTGAAACGTCTGTGATGAACTCATTGGATGTCCGAGGGTGCCCACTTCCGGTTCTGGGGGAAACTAACAAACTTTTAGGTACACCTCATGGTATATTAATTAATGATGTATATGCCAAGCAGGTTTTAAAACATCCTGCCATGCCCAGCAGGTCAAAAGCCTGTGTGATGATCAGAGCTTTCTTTGTTGACTGTGTATCACCTCTTGATGGCACCTGGATATCCTTCAATAATTCCTGCAATGACACTGTTTGTGAAGTTGCCATGAAGCATGACTATCTTTGTGTTGATGATGATGATGTAGTATGACAGTTCTCTGCCCTAAAATGAGTGACACTTCAAAGCATGGTTGGTGTTACAATTCACCCTTGGCCACAGGCAAAGGACATAGCTTCACTTTGGAACCTGGGACCCACTCACAACCCCTTTACCCTTTCTACTCTTTCCAACGATGAACAATGGGACATGGAAGCCACTCAGATGCTAGAGGCCCAAGCCACTAGCTTATACCAGGAGACAGATGGATTGCTTGACTACTTCCAGATACTCGCTGGCCACTAATCGTCCAGACTTGCTTCTCCCAGATCCAGATCTCTGGGTGGATCTGACTCTGGCACAGTGCAAGACTACCTGATCCAGATCTAGGAATGGTACCTTGGCAGCAGGGATGCCACCATCACTGCGGATGCCACTGATGCTCCGCTATTTCCAATTGCTGAGTTTCATTCTATTTAATTTCTGTTCCTTGCTTCATCAGCAAGTTCTATTTATATTTCTTGTCTTACTTAGATGGGATTCCCCAAGGATTCCCCTATACTTCCTTTCCTTTATGGATGCCTAGCTCTCCTAAGGTACTCTCTCATGTACCTTGTGATCCTCTCATTCCCACCTAGATAAAGACACCCATACGTACACTGTAAACTCTAAGTTAGTTCTACACAATCTTACGTGGTGACTAGCAACTGCTTTGAGGGAATCTTAGTTCCAAGTGAGACCACTTCTGTTGACAATCCCCTCTGTTCTCGATCCCTTACCCAGATACGTGGAACCACTTTACGTCATTGACCAGTATAGAGGCTAGAGTCCCTTCTTGGGTGATTGCCTATACTCTCTATCGTCATACCCTTAGATCCCTGCTGGTAGAGGTTGTTGGTCTCTTCGTGAGTATCACCCTCAAGCCCATCAGACTAAGGAGGTTAGTTGTTAAAGGTTGCCTAGCCACTGTGTTAGCATAACACCTTGTAACACCAATTATATTACCTTGATGTGCAGGCATGTGCCATGTGTCCTGTGCCAGCAACAATGAAAATCAATGCAAATAACCCCACTTGTTATGCTAATGCAGTGGCTAGGCAACCTTGATAGCTATCCTCCTTAGTCCAATGGGCTTGAGGGTGATACTCACAAAGAGACCAGCAACCTCTACCAAGTGGGATCTAAGGGTAACAATGATTGAGAGTATAGGTGATCACCCAGTGAAGGGACTCTAGCCTGACATGGGTCAACGATGTAAAGGAGTTCCATGAATCTGGGTGAGGGATCAGGAACAAAAGAGATTGTCAACAGAAGGGGTCTCAATTGGAACTAAGGTTCCCTTGAAGCAGTCACTAGTCACCACATAAGATTGCATAGAACTAACTTAGAGTTTACAGAGTACATATGGGCATCTTTATACTGTATAGGGGAACAATGAGGATCACAAGGTATGTGAGAGAGTACCTTTGAAGGGATAGATGCCTGTATAAAGATAAAGGATCCTCCTGTCCAAATGGAGCATGAGTATAAGTTAAGACTGTCAAGTCAAGAATAGAACATATGAAATAAAAATGAGACTCAGCAATTGGAAACAGTGGAGCATCGCATCAGTGGTGTCTGCAGTGATGGTGGCATCTCCACAGCTGAGGCACTGATCTATTGTCCTGATCAAGTAGTCCTGCACTGTGCCAATGTTAGATTGATCCAGAGATCTGGATCAGGAAGGAGGAAGTCTGGATGATTAGTGGCCAATGAATATCCCATGGAGAAATAGTCCAGTAGTCCATCTGTCTCCTGATATAGGCTGGCAGCCTGAACCTTTAGCATCTGAATGGCCTTGATCTCCCATTGTTCATTGTTAGCCAAGGAGGAGAGTGTGAAAGAGTAGTGAGTACGTCCTGGTGTCCAAAACAAATTTATGTTTTTTGCCTGTGGCCAGGGGTGAATTGTAACAGCCTAACTCCTTTCAGTGGTGTTGTTATGACTGGCCTGGGTAGGGACAGAAGTAGACTTGCAGAACGAAGTTCAAGGACTATACGTTGATAGAGCTCAACAGAAGGCTTTCAAGGAGCATTGACTCAAGAGTACGACGGAGACTCGTCGAGGAGGCGCTAACCGCAGCTAGCTCTGAAGGGATACCGAGTGGATTGCAAGGTATGTGCAAGTAGAACAAGTCTAAGGTATATACAGGCGAGAGGCGAGGCTTATATACCTTAGCTATGGAAGGTCATGGAATCTGAAAGAATATTCCATGACAAAGCAAGATGACGAGTCATGACCAAGCATGACTGAGCAAATGACAAAGCGTGACTAAAAGTGATGACAATAGAATGCGAAGGAATGCGATGGAATCGGATGGAAGGGAGCGATGACGAAGCAAATGGAATGATATGGAATACTATGGAATGTGGGTGAGTCATCGCAGAAGAAAAGAAATAATGTCCTAAGTGAGAGTCGAACTAGCGACCATAGCGATACAAGGAAAGAATCGTAACAGGTGTCCTTTATCCAATATGATAGAAATCAACTCTTGAGTGGAAATTGCTTCCACATGTTTGTTATCACATGTGCTCCCCTGATATCCTTGGAAGGCAGCACTAAAGTTCTCCCAGCTGTAGGGAAGAGAAGAGATCAGAGTGTCTTTGAATTCTTGATTGGTCAATGGATCCCTGGCTAGCGTGAGACATTCCTAAATATGCCATAAACTAGCAATATGGGTAGTGATGTCAATGCCATCTTTGGCCACAGTGTTGTAAATTGATCATTTGAGCACCATGATAGAATAACTGCTGATGGGTTCATGAATAATGTGCAAGGCATTCCACATCTAAGCAGCAGTGGTACATCCACAAATATACATTACTTGCACATCCTGAATTGCTGTAGTGATCAGGACTTTGGCCATGCTGTCATGCTTGCACCACACACATTCCACCACAGGGTCTGATTGTAGGGTTTCATCTCCAGTGATGATAGGAAGGATCTCATAATCTCTGAGGATCACTTCCATTCTCATACACCAGGCAACCCTGTTGGAGTCTCAGTGATATGAGAAGTTCACTATGATTAGTGTAGCTACCTATTGGAGTCTACACAGATGTACATAAGTAAGGTAGGTAAATGGGAATGCTAGGTATAGCTCACCTTAGTGATATGAGAAGTTCACTGAGGTATATGAGAAAGGAATGACACAAGATGTAGTCCATGATTATATAAGCACATAAGCATGCAGCTACTGTATGAAATCCAACACTTCCTCTCAAGCACAAAGCCCTAGCTTGAAAGCAAAGTGCTTGGCTTTGACTGAGGGGAGAGCTTTAGTGAGGGTATCAGCTATCATATTAGCCATAGGGCAATAAAGAAATAGAATAGAACTGTCAGAAATAGTAAAATAAATGAAGTGGTACTGTATACAGTGAGCAACACAACTGTTGCAATGTTGGCTTATATCTGGAGAACCACTGAATGCAGACCAATAAACCTTAGTAGTACCTGAAAGCCCTAATCAAGGGCTTTCCAAAAATATATACGTTACTCATGTAATTCCTTTCATGTCACAAGATATTCAAGGTTTAATCAAGGGTACTCATTGCAACAGTTTTGTTGCTGACATATCCAATTATGAAATCCAAGTGTTCTGACACATTATTACATAAGCAAATGATTATGTGATGCATAAGAAGTTCAACATAGTATAAACACATCCAGACATCAACTCTTTTCCACTTCCTTCATCATGAAATCCCTCTCTACTAAACAAACCACTCAAATCATCTCCTTCTTGGAATTGGGCCAGTCAACCTCCCAAATCTCTGAATCAACTGGTGTCAATCACTCTACTATCAGTAGAATTCACTCCAAACTCTATCCAAACCTTGCCAAACCCTATGGTGGTCATCCACCCATCATTTCTCCTACTAATATACATCATGCCATTTGTCTTATTGGGACTGGAAAGGCTGAAAAAGCTGTCCAAGTCACCCAAATGCTACAGGATGTCAAGAACCACTCTATCTCCTCCAAAACCATATGTTGTCATCTCAAAAATGCTGGTATGAAGGCTGTGGTGAAGATGAAATGCCCTGTGTTATCCAAGTGTTATAGAAAAGAGAAGATGGATTTTGCTTTGAGTCACCAGGACTGGACTGTGGATGATTGGAAGCATGTTGTATGATTAGATGAGACCAAAATCAATCACATTGGGTCATATGGTAGGAACTGGGTGTGGAAAAAGGCAGGGGAGTGTTACAATTTGCCCTTTGGACTCTAACGGGACACACTTTCAACAATGGCTACTGGAACCGGACGTACAGGACAACGCTTATCTGCTCTACATAGAGCAATGGAGGAACAACGACATCACGGACTTACTGGAGGCTGAAGCAGCTGGGCTGCACAAGGAAGACGACGGACTCTTGGACTATTGTCCCATGGGATACAATATCTCCACCAATCATCCGGACTCCCTACTCCCTGATCTGGATCTATGGATCGATCCCACTTTGGCAAGATGTCATATGCATTAGGAGGACCTGGGAGACATCGCATGGATTGGGATGACCTGGGAACTTGTGCCTTGGCATGAACACTTTGGGAACACCACCATCACTGCGGATGCCACTGATGCGCCACCATTTCATATGCTGAGTTTTATTCCATTTCATATTCTCTCTATGGCAATCCCTATTACTATTTATATTTCTTGCTCAGTCAGCTTCTCTTCTCTATTTCCAATTTCTTATTTATCCAGGGAAACCCCAGGGATTCCCCTTTGTCTGTTTTCCTCTTCTGGACGTTTACCTCTCCTAAAGCGTTCTCTTGCACACTTCGTACTCCAACCCTTCATAGTATTTATAGCGCCCATTTCGTACCCTGTAACCTTAAGTTAGTTCTACACAATCTTACGTGGTGACTATATGACCGCCTTGGGAAAGCTCCATGCTTTAGGTGAGACTTGCTCCTCGAACCTTCTCTTTCCCTCGATCCCTGACCCGGATACTTGGGACCTTCTCTTGAGTGGAGCTACATTCAATCCATCACCCATTTCCCTTGACTCACAGTTGCTGCACCTCTTTGTGAGTGCCACCTGTGCAGATTCAAGGAGGTTAGTTTCTTGAGGTTGCCGTTAGCCATCGCGTTAGCATAACAGGGAGGGCCTAAGTAATAGAGTGGTACAAGGAACAGTGAAGTTTGGTGGAGGATCCTTGATAATGTGGGGCTGCTTGACTTGGGAAGGGGTTTGGATGCCATGCAAGATTAATTGTAAGATGGATACTGATCTTTACCTATGGATTTTTGAGGATGAACTTGTTATGCTAACGCGATGGCTAGATGATAACTTCCAGAGACTAACCTCCTTGAATCTGCACAGGTGGCACTCATGAAGAGGCACAACAACTGTGAGTCAAGGGATACGAGTAATGGATCGAACGGGGCTCCACTCGAGAGAAGGTCCCAAGTATCCGGGTCAGGGATCGAGGGAAGAAGATAGAGTTTGAGGAGCGGTCTCACCTAAAGCGCGGGGCTTTCCCAAGGCAGTTGTATAGTCACCACGTAAGATTGCATAGAACTAACTTAAGGTTACAGGGTACAAAATGGGCACTATAAATACTGTGTAGGATCAGAGTACAAAGCGTGTGAGAGAACGCTTTAGGAAAGGTAAATGTCCATAAGTAGAAGGTAGGCATAGGGGAATCCCTGGGGCATCCCGTCTGAGTAAGACACAGAATATAAATAGAATGAGCTGACGAAGCAAGAGATATAAATAGAGCTTGCTAATGAAGCAAGGAATGGAAATGAAATGGAATGAAACTTAGCATATGAAATAGTGGAGCAGTGGCACATCAGTGGCTTCCGCTATTGATGGTGGCACCTGCCAAGGTACCTATGCCAAGGTACGACTCCCACGTCCAAGTAAGGCAGCATGGCAGCATGCTGGAGTCGGATCTATCCAGAGATCTGGATTGGGTAGAAGGGAGTCTGGATGATTGGTAGAGATCCTGTATCCCAATGGGAAGTAGTCCAGTAGTCCATTGTCTTCCTTGTGCAGCGAAGCTGCCTGTGCCTCTAGCATGTCAACAAATGGCAACCAAGACTGGACATTCAGGACAGGGCTTTTCTTATGTATGAAGAACGATGGAGAGGAGACGATATCTATGACATGCTAGAGGCACAAACAGTGTCACTACACAAGGAGGATGACGGGCTACTGGACTATTTCCCTTTGGGATATGGGATCAGCACTAATCACCCAGACTCCCTTCTACCCAATCCAGATCTATGGGTAGACCTAACTCTTGCATGCCACAGGACATTACATGAGAGTCGTACCTTGGCATGGGTACCTTGGCAGGCACCACCATCAACTGTGGACGTCACTGATGCTCCACCACTCCACTATTTCATATGCTGAGTTTCATTCTATTCCATTTCCATCCCCTGCTTCCTCAGCAGACTCTATTTATATTTCTTGCTTTCTCCACCGATTCTATTTATTTCCAATTCCATATTTAGATGGGATGCCCCAGGGAAATTCCAGGGATTCCCTTATGCCTACTTTCCTCTTGTGGATGCTTGCCTCTCCTAAAGCAGTCTATTGTCCACTTTGTACTCCATTCCCACACAGTATTTATAGCACTCATTCCATACCCTGTAACTCTAAGTTAGTTCTACACAATCTTACGTGGTGACTACATGACCACCTTGAGAAAGCTTTGTGCTTTAGGCAAGACCCTTGCTCCTTGAAACCCTATCTCTTCCCTCGATCCCTCACTCGGATACTTGGGATCTTCTATGATGAGTTGAGCCTTACCAGGAATAGTTGATCCACCACTTCATTCCCTTGTGCTCTGGTTGCTGTGTCTCCTTGTGAGTACTACCCAAAGACAAGGAGGTTAGTTTCTTGAGGTTGTCGCTAGCCACCGCATTAGCATAACAACTGGTGGCAAGATACATCAGTGATCCAAGAGTAGTGTGGTATGGAACTTGCCACATTTTTTCTGCCTTGGTTGTGGACTGAGGGGATTGTTTTCAGGACAGCTGGAGGTTTAGGCCCATAGGGATCAAGATGGGCTTCATGTCATCAAAGTTATACATTGTCAGGATTGCCTTGACATAAGGCTCCTGTGAGATTGAGATTGTACAGGCTTCATGGTCCTATATGACCTTCATACCAAGTAGCCAACTGATAGGTCTGAGGTCTGTGATTCTGAATTGGGACCCGATCTCACCCTTGAAAGCTTTAATCAGCTCTTTTGAGCTGCCCATTATCATGCAGTCATCAATGTGTAATGTGAGAATGAGTATGTGCTCGCTGATATGTGCAACAAACACTCCCCAGTCTACCTTGGTGCAAATGAACCCTAACTCTTCAAGTTTGCTGCATAGCCATTTGTATCACTTGAGTGTGCCTTGTTTCGAACTGTAGATGGCAATGCAGAGGCGAGCAACAAGGTTGCCATTGCCATTTTTGAAGCCAGGTGGTAATTCCATATATATATTTTCATTGTTGTCAAGTTGTCCATTGAGAAAGGCACTGTGGAAATCGAAAACATCAATATCCCAGTCATGATGAGCAGCGATGGCAAGGAGTAAACAAATGGATACAAGTTGAGCAACAGGCACATAGTGTTACACTAACGTGATGGCTAACGACAACCTCAAGAAACTAACCTCCTTGTATATGCATGGGTGGTACTCATGAGGAGATGCAGCGACCATGAGACAAGGGAAACAGAGTGACAGATTGTGTATCTCGATAAGGCTCCACTTGACAGAAGATCCCAAGTATCCAGGTCAGGGATCAAGGGGAAGAGAAAGTTCAAGGAGCAAGGGTCTCACCTAAAGTGCAAAGCTTTCCCAAGGCAGTTGTGTAGTCACCACGTAAGATTGCATAGAACTAACTTAAGGTTACAGAGTATGAAATGGGCACTATAAATACTGTGTAGGGTCAGAGTATGAAGCGTGTGAGAGAATGCTTTAGGAGAGGTAAATGTCCAGAAGAGGAAAGTAAGTATAGGGGAATCCCTGGGGTTTCCCTGGGGTGTCCCATCTAAATAGGGAATTGAAAATAAATAGAAGGAGCTGACGAAACAGGAAACGGAAATGAAATGAAATGAAACTCAGCCATTGGAAATAGTGGAGTATCAGTGGCATCCACAGTGATGGTGGCATCCGCAGCTGATGGTGGCATCTGCCAAGGCACTTGTGCCAAGGTATGACTCCCAGGCCCTTCTAATATGTATGATGTTGTGCCAAAGTTGGATCAACCCATAGATCTGGATTGGGTAGCAGGGAGTCCGGGCGATTGGTGGAAATCCCGTATCCCATTGGGCAGTAGTCCAGGAGTCTGTCATCCTCCTTGTGTAATGCGGCCACTTCTGCTTCCAACAGATTTGTGATGTTGTCTTCTCTCTATTGTTCTATGTAGAGCAGGCATGCTCTGTCTTGTACGTCCAGTTCCAGTTGCCATTGGTTGAATGTTGTCCCATAGTTGTCCCGGGGGCGAATTGTAACACATAGGTATTATAGTAATTGACACTATGTACTTGTGTGAATCCATGTGCTACCAGGTGGGCCTTGTACTTGTTGATTTTGCCACCTGCAGTCTTCTTGACCTTGAAGACCCATTTGCAGTCTACAACATTGGTACTGCTCAGTGGCCAGTTGACAACATCCCACATGTGTGCTTCATCCAGACTCTTCATTTCTGCTTTGATTACTTTCTCCCAGTGTGGCCAATCAGGGTGCAAACATGCTTTGTCGATAATATGTGGCTCAAGTCCTTCTTTGACGCTCGTGCTGACTAATATTGCATAAGCATAGCTGTCATCTTCCCATGTGGTTGCCACATTGTCATCATCGCTCCCATTATGCCCATGATCTGCTCACTTCCCCTTGCCTTCAACACCTTTAACACTAACGATGCCAAGTGGTAGGGTGTGTCCACCCATCTGTCTGTCGTGCAAGTCAATGCCTTCACGAAGCATGTGAACATACAAGGATTCTGTCTGCTGATGGTTAGACCGACAAGGTAGAGGTGGTGGGGCCAAACATGCAGTTGGCCTGGGCAATGTTTTCGGCATGCCATCAATGCCTGTAGCAGGTACATCCACCACTATTTCCTCATCTTCAGTGGCTTGACCTGCAGGCTTGCCACTCCTAGACTGACTTTCTCTCAACAGGCTACTTGATTGGCTCAATGTGGTGCCCTTGTGTTGTTCAAATGACATGTTCCACTTGACACTGACTCACCCACTCTGCTTAAAATAAATTTGATGGGCTGAGGTCTCTGGGTCAAACCCAATCCAATGGCCCTCTCAAGCATGTGTATCGAGCTTCAAGCTGCTCACATTGTGTACCCACACACAGGTGCCCCACACTGGTACATTTTTCAAGTCCAGTCTGCATTTATAGATGAGCTCATATAGGGTTATTCTCTTGAGTGCTTTCATTGGCATCTGGTTCTTCACCCACATAGTGTGAGCCAGTGCCTCTCCCCATAGCATTTTCAGCAATCTGCTGGCATGTAGCATCATGCATACATGTTTGACAAGTGTGCAGTTGAGCCACTCAGCAACACTGTTGGCTTGGGGGTGATCATGCATGGTAAGTTTGTGCTCTGTCCCTTTTCCTCATAAGTGACATTGGAATTAGTCACTCAGGTATTTGCCGCCATGGTCCAAATGAAGCTGTTTGATATTAGAGGTGAGCTGGGTAGCAACCCAGGCTTCATATTCCTTGTAACAGGTGAAGGTCTCAGACTTTACTCCCATGAAGTATAGCACATGTGATTGTCTGTGAACAAGACATAGAAGATCTTGTGTCCTGGCATAGCGACTGGTGACAGTCCCCATATGTCACTGTGTATTTCATCACCAAATGCAGCTTGTCATTTCAGTTCACAGACCTTCCCAGTCAGTCATCTCATAGCATTGCCATACTCACAAGATTCACACTGACCCATTGTTTCGTGTAGTGGGTCTAGCTTGATGTTACGCTAACGCGATGGCTAACGGCAACCTCAAGAAACTAACCTCCTTGAATCCACATAGGTGGCACTCACGAGGAGGCGCAGTGACTGTGAGTCAAGGGAAACAGGTGATGGATCAAATGTAGCTCCACTTGAGAAGGTCCCAAGTATCCGGGTCAGGGATCAAGGGGAAGAGAAGGTTCGAGGAGCAAGTCTCGCCTAAAGCATGGAGCTTTCCCAAGGTGGTCGTTTAGTCACCACGTAAGATTGCATAGAACTAACTCAAGGTTACAGAGTACAAAATGGGCACTATAAATACTATGAAGAGTTGGAGTACAAAGTGTGCGAGAGAATGCTTTAGGAGAGGTAAATGTCCAGAAGAGGAAATGAGATGAAGGGAAATCCCTGGGATTTCCCTGGATAAATAAGGAATTGGAAATAGAGAAAAGGAACTGGTCTCACGAGAGATATAAATAGTAAGAGGGATTGCCATAAAGAGAATATGAAATGGAATGAAACTCAGCAAATGAAATGGTGGTGGCACCACTGATGGTGGCATATCAGTGGCATTCCAAATTTGGCCTTGCCAAGGCATGGTTCTCAGGCCGTCCTAAAGCGTATGCCGTGGGATCAATCCATAGATCTGGATCAGGGAGTAGGGAGTCTGGACGGTTGGTGGGGTTGTCATAGCCTGTGGGAAAGTAATCCAAGAGCCCATCCTTCTCTCCATGCAGTCCTGCTACTTCTGCTTCCAATAGATCTGTAATGTTGTCGTTCCTCCATTGTTCCTCGTAGAGTTTGTACGTGTTGTCCTGTATGTCTGGTCCTGGTTGCCATTGATGGAAGCCTTAGGGGTGAATTGTAACACTTGACACCTTCAACAAGACCCCTGGAAAGCATGTCATGAATGGATGATGGTGCAATGTGGCATAGACAAGCATGAAGCTCTTCCATTGTGAGGGTCTCAGCTTCCCCTGTGGCTCCAGTGAATGGCACAACAGTATGCTGCACATGGTATAGTCTGTTGGTCAGGGGAACTTTCCCAAGAAGCTTATGGGCATTGTTGTAAATTCTGTAGCCCTCATCCCAGAAGACTGCGACGTAGCCAGCAGCCACAAGCTTTGTGATGGAGATGAGTATTACACCCATATTTGGTGTTACAATTTTCCTCATCTTTCGCTCAATCCTCTTCATTTCCATTCCTTGCAATGTAGAGATCCTTCCTGGACTCTACCATTACAACATAGCTTGTTCCTTCTTTCTTCTTCTGAGTCCGGTACTCACTATTGTCCCTATTGATTTCCCTTAGTGACATTCATCTCCGCTCTTCTCTCTAGTCATCACAAGGTACCATTCCTGACCATATGGTCATCATCTTCTATTCCCTTAGCGGTGTTCCATTTCCGCTCTTCCTTACTGCCACTGCAAGGTAACTGCCACTGCAAGGTAACTGTTCCTGACCATATGGTCACTCTCCTATTACGTGTTTCACCTCCACATGGACAGCACCCCTCCTGACCACTTCTCTCACAACAGTCTAGTTTCCCCATCTTCCATTGTTCCCAGTTTAGTAGTCACTTAGCTATATAAACCTCGCTGCCCTGTATTGTAGTCTTCACACTTGATCTACACAATATACACCTAGCTCTTGTGACCAAGCTTTGCTTGTCCCAGTCCCTTAGTTGAAGCTTCGCTTCTCTCTTAGTCCCTCTGTCTAGACTTCGGTCTACCCCTCAGTCCCCTTAGTCTACGGCCATCTGTTGCATCTTCAGTCCTTGATCCCTCCTGAGGTCATTGGTCTCTTCATGAGTATCACCCTCGAAGGTCCCTTGGTTACTAGACGTGCGTCTATGTAACATTTGGTGCATATAGAACATTCTTGAGCAGCACACACATAACCAACTTGCCATTGGAAAGTTCAATACAAAGATCTCCCTTTCTGATGGTGTTAAAGACTTGTTTGTCAGCTGCTTTGATAGGGTATGGGGGTATATCAATATAGTTGAGGAGCTGCTGATGGTACAGTGTAAGGTGCAGTGTGGCCCTGCTGTCATAGAGTTTGACTGTAGTCAATGCTGGTGATGTGGTGTGTGCCAGCATGGCATAGTCATATGTCAATATTCCACTGTGTGGCCTGTCTAATTTATGGTCCACAGATTCTGCACTGCCTTCAATGAACCAAACAGCATTGGGCTCACTGCTCATTACTGCTGCATTAGTGCTTTGGCTGCCTTTCAACCTAGATGCACCAGCCCCCTTTCCATGGGACTTCTAGCCCTTTAGGGCTTTACCTGTTATAGTTTTTCTCTTTCATTACACTATTCTCTTCATCTCAATCCCTTGCAATGTAGAGATCCTTCCTTGGATCTACCAATACCATCAACCTTGCTCTTTCTTTCTCCTCCTTAGCCTAGTGCTCACTCTTGTTTCCATTGATTTCCCTTAGTGACATTCGACTTCCACTCTTCACTCTAGTCATCACAAGGTATTGTTCCTGACCACATGGTCAGTCTCCTCCTTTCCCTTAGCAGTGTTCCATTTCCACTCTTCTCTACCACCACTGCAAGGTAACCATTCCTGACCATATGGTCACACCTTTGATACATGTTTCACCCTCATCATGGACAACATCTCTTCTGACCGTTTCTCTCACAACAGTCTAGTATCCCCTACATCCATTGTTTCCAGTATAGTAGTCATACTGGTACTTAAGCCTCACTGCCTTGTATAGTAGAACCTCACACTTGATCTATGCAATCATACACTAGTTCCAGTGACCAAGCACCTGCTTGTCCTAAGTCCTCCATCAAAGCCTTAGCCTCTCCTTTGAATCCCTTAGTCCTAATCTTTGGGTTAGTCCCTAGTCCTTGATCATTCTTTGAGGTTGTTGGTCTCTTTGTGAGTATCACCCTCAGAGATCCCTTGGTTACTAGACTTGCATCTGCATAACATTACCCTCTTGGCTACCATCTTCCTCCTAGCACTGATGCTTCATGTGGCCAGTCCCCCCACAGTTAAAGCAGGTGATGTTGGCTCTACTTTTCTTCTTCTGCAAGCCCTCTGCATTGTGTTATGCAGACATGAGTCTAGTAACCAAGGGACCTTCGTGGGTGATACTCACGAAGAGACCAACAACCACAAGGAGGGATCAAGGGCAAGGATATGACCAATGGTCATAGACTAAAGGGACTAAGGAGAGCGGACCAAGGTCTGGACTAAGGGGACTGAGGGAGAAGCGAAGCTTCGACTGAGGGACTGAGGACAAGCAAAAGCTTGGTCACAAGAGCTAGCATGTATTGCGCAGATCAAGTGTAAGGATTAAGATACAAGGCAGTGATGCTTATATACCCAGATAGCTACTATACTGGGAACAATGGAAGATGGGGAAACTAGACCATTATGGGAGAAATGGTCAGGAGGAGCACTGTCCATGTGGAGGTGAAACGCGTATCAAGAGAGGACCATGAGGTCAGGAACGGTTACCATGCAGTGGCAGTAAAGAAGAGTGGAAATGGAACACCGCTATGGGAAAGGACGGGACTGACCATATGGTCAGGAACATTACCTTGTGACGACTGGAGTGAAGAGCGGAAGGAGAACGTCACTAGGGAAGATCAAGGAAAACAACAGTGAATGGAGCATGAAGAAAGAGAAGAATGGAACAATATATGTCGTATTGGAAGAGTCCTGGGAGGACTTCTACGTCACAAGGGATGAGGAGTAGTACAAGGTTTGGAAAGAGAGAGAAAATTGTAATACATTGAATGCAGTGTCATCAGCCTTTGGTTTGCTCTTCCTGCTGTCCTGGAAGACAAATCTGTCGTATTCATCAAGGATGAGTCCCATTAACTCATCAGTGATGACTGTTTTTGTATTCAACTTGATTAATGATGAAACAGAGATCAGGACAGGGTTATACAAGTGGGGTAATGAGGTGAAGATAATGTTAAACATGTCTTCGTCCAATACAGACTTGCCCATGCTGGTGAGTTCTTCCTGTATGGCTGTCATCTTGTCGAGGTGGGCCTGGGCGTCCCTACCATCTTTCAATTTCAGTTCGCCAAGCTGATGTCTCAGCTCGACACTGATGATGAGTGACTGTTTCTCAAATATTGAGCATAGGACCTCATAGATTTCCCAGGCTGTTGTTTTACCAATCATACAGAGGAAGAGGAAGTTGGGAATGACTTTGGCAATCTGTTGCCAGGTGTTACGACTGGCCCAGGTAGGGACAGAAGTAGTCTTGCGGAACAAGGACAATGGTTTGTTAACTTGCTAGGGCTGCCTAGCAAAGGTGATCTAAGAGTGTCCACTCAAGAGTAGGACTTAGACTTGCAGAGAGATGCTAGCTGGGCTAGCAGTGAAGGAGGTTGCAAGGTAAAATTGAAAGAAGAACAAGTCTAGGGTATGTATAGGCGAGTGGCAAGGCTTATATACCCTAGCTACAGAATGTCATGGAATCTGAAAGAACATTCCATGACAAAGCAAGATGACTAAAAGTGATGACTATAGAATATGATGGAATATGATGGAATCAGATGGAAGGAAGCAATGACGAAGCAAGTGGAAGAGTATGGAATACTATGGAACAGGAATGAGTCATTGCAGAAGAAAAGAAAGAAAGTCCTGGGTGGGAGTCAAACTAGCAACTTATAGTAGTACAAGGAAAGAATCATAACACCGGGCAATGGTGTCCTTTTTGGTCCATTCTGCGAATGCCTTTTGGTAAGCCATGACTGCTTTCTTTTCATCTGGTGTTGTTGGTGTCCATCCTGGTGACTGGTTTGCAGTGGGATCCTCAGGCTTCAATATTCCATTAAGGTGACCAAGCAGGCCCCTCATCAACAGTGCTAACTCAAGTAGGCCTTTCCAAGTAGGCCAGTTCTTTCCCATAGCTTTAAGCTTTGGAATTTTTATGAAGTCGTCACCAAGTTTAAATGAGTGTGACATCTTGACAGTGGTGATATCTTGACAGAATACTATATTTGGGCTACAAAGAAGTTTTCACTGGTCCTAGTTAATGGGCAGGGCTCATAACCTATTGGAGTCTCAGTGATACGAGAAGTTCACTATGATTAGTGTAGCTACCTGTTGGAGTCTACACAGATGTAAGTAAGGTAGGTAAATGGGAATGCTAGGTATAGCTCACCTCAGTGATATGAGAAGTTCACTAAGGTGTATGAGAAAGGAATGACATGAGATGTAGTCCATGATTATATAAGCATGTAAGCATGCAGCTACCATATAAAATCCAACAGACCCAATTGTTGTCACATAGTTTTTCTATTCTGGTACTACAGTGGCTCAAAAAAGTGTCCCAATGTTAGATCATTTTGGAAAGACCTGTTATTTGTAAAAGAACCAAAAGGGGTCAGCTTAAACTGTTGCAGGGTCAATAATAGCCCTAACCATTATCTAGATGATGAATGCCTTATTATGTAATTTGGTTACCATTGCATTGAGATATGATCATTTCAAAATAATGTGTCATTGGGACACTTATTTGACCATAATGCTAGTAACCATTATTTAGTAGATAACATAAGCATTTGAGGGATATTATGCTTCAAACCTGCTTATATATGTAAATTACATAATATTGAGCAATATAAATAGCAGAGGTCACACCACAGGTTACTCAACTATCTCATAAAACTCATTTTCATTTCTACTAAGCTCATGTTCATATTTTCTCTGAAACTGGCCTTTCTACTTACCAAATCTCCTCCATAACTGGCTTTTTAAGTTCACTATTGCCAGGGTAAACAAGGGAACCCATCAAAACAAACAGAACATCAAGTTGGGATACCTTTTTTAGCTTTCTTGTTCTAATAAAAGGAAAATAGTCTCTAGTACTACTACTAGAAAGTGTGAGAATTCTGTCCAGGCTGCCTTTCTCATCAATCCTGCCATCTTCTCTCCTGTCTGTCCCAAAACCGTTCATGATGTACTGAAGGCTACATCCCTGAAGATATTACTTGAAATGCAAAATCAATTTTACCCACCAAGAATAAAAAGTAGAGACTGGTTGTTGCTTTTAAATCATAAAATGAACTTTGAAGGACTGGAAAAGGGTTATTTTGTCAGACAAGAACAGGATGAACAACATTGTGTTTGATAGAAGAGAGTATATATAGAAAAACATAGCAAAGCCATAATAGGACAGGAGAATATATAGAATAGTCAAGTTCAACTGAGATTTTTTAAGATGCATGGATTGGAATGGAGTTGGAATCCTTACTTACATTGAAGGGTAAATAGGTAGTGAGCAGTATATCTTCATTTTTAAAGACAATCTGCTTCCCAGCATGAAAAATTTAGGGATTTTCTAGAAGAACATTATCTTGTAATAGATTAATGATCCTAAGCACCCCTTAAAACAGCTAAAAATGGCAAGATTCTTAATGGATCAAGGTTCTTGGTTGTCAAGCACAATCTCCAGACCTCAATCCTATTGAAGGTCTCTGGCAAATTCTTCAAAAAAAAATCAATTACTATACAATGTGTTACAATTTTCCTCATTTTCCCTTATGTCGTACTACTTGTCATCCCTTGCAACATAGAAGTCCTCCCTGGCCTGGTCCAATATGATGTATACTCCTCATTCCTCCTTCTTCTCCAACTGTTCATCATTGTTTCCCTTGTTTTTCCCTAGTGACATTCTCTTTCTGCTCTTTGCTCTAGCTGTCACATGGTAATGTTCTTGACCACATGGTCACTCCTTTGACTTTCCCTGAGTAGTGTTCTCATTCCACTCTTTGCTCCACTCACCACAAGGTAACTGTTCCTAACTGCATGGTCATCCCTTGTTACATGTTTCATCTCCATCATGGACAGCCTTCTTCTAATCGTTTCTCTTGTAACAGTCCAGTGTCCCTAGCTACCATTGTTCTCAATATAGTAGTCATGTCACTACTTAAACCTCGCTGCCATGTACTATAAATCCCTACACTTGATCTACGCAATCTACATGGCTCTTGTGACCAAGCTCCCGCTTGCCTTAGTCTCTCAGTCAAAGCTTCGCTTCTCCCTCAGTCCCCTAGTCTAGACTTCGGTCTATCCCTTTGTCCCCCTAGTCAAGCAACCGTCTGTCACATCCTTAGTCCTTGACCCCCCTTTAAGGTTGTTGGTCTCTTCATGAGTATCATCCTCAAAGGTCCCTTGGTTACTAGACTTACATCTATGTAACACAATGCCATCAAAGGACTTTAGAAGTTTTTGAAGAGAATAACAATAGAATGAGGCAAGATAGAAGTTAAGAAATATCAAAGATGGATAAAATGTATGTGTAGGAGACTAGAGGTGATGATAAAGGGCATCATAAATACCAAAACCATAGAATAGATATAATGCTCAAATAAGTATCCCAATGACATGTCATTTTGGAATGATCATATCTCAATGTCATTGTTACAATTTTCTCCCTTGTTCCCAATCTTGTACTACTTCTCATTCCTTGCGACGTAGAGATCCTCCCAGGGTTATTCCAATATGACGTGTATTGCTCCATTCTGCTCTTCCTCCATTCTCCATTCACCATCGCCTTTCTTGACCTTCCCTAGTGACGTTCTTCTCCGCTTCTCTCCAACCGTCACAAGGTAACCTTCCTGTCCATCTTTCCCCTTAGCGATGTTCTATTTCCGCTCTTCATTACCGCCATCGCAAGGTAACCGTTCCTGGTCATATGGCCATCCTTTGATATATGTTTCTCTTCCACATGGACAGCGCCCCTCCTGATCGTTTCTCTCACAACGGTCTAGTATCCCCTACTTCCATTATTCCCGGTTTGGTAGCCACTTCGCTATATAAACCTCGCTGTCATGTATCGTAATCTTTACACTTGATCTACGCAATCTATGCTAGCTCTTGTGGCCAAGCTCCTGCTTGTCTCTAGAACCCTCAGTCGAAGTTCTTCGCTTCTCCCTCAGATCCCTCAGTCTAGACATCAGTCTATCCCTCAGATCCCTTAGTCTGTGTCTATTCAACACATCTTTAGTCCTTGATCTCCTTTGTGGTTGCTGGTCTCTTCGTGAGTATCACCCACAAAGGTTCCTTGGTTACTAGACTTGCATCTGCGTAACAGTCATGGTAACCAAATTACATAATAATATACTCATCATCTAGATAAAGGTCAGGGCTATTATTGACCCCGCAAGTATCTGAGCTAACTTCTTCTAGTTCCTTCACAAATAACAATTCTTTCCAAAATGACTCAACATTGGGACACTTTTTTGAGCCACTGTACATGACTCATACTACCAGCCTGTGGTAAGGCAAGTGAGGCAGGTGTGACAGAGGCCACAGGAAGGGAAACCAGTGGCAGTATAGCCCATTTGTTACAATTTATTCCCTTTTTCCTTGTATTATCTCTAGTTGCTAGTTTAACTCTTGCCTAGGACACTATTTCTTTTCTTCTGCAATGACTCTCCCCATTCCATAGCATTCCATACTCTTCCATTTGCTTCATCATTGCTTCCTTCCATCTAATTCCATCACATTCCTTCACTTATTGTAGTCGTCACTTTTAGTCACGCTTTATCATTCACTTGGTCATGCTTGGTCATGACTTGTCATTTCGCTTTGTCATGGGATATTCCTTCAGATTCCATGACCTTCTATAGCTAAGATATATAAGCCTCACCACCTGCCTGTATATACCTTAGACTTGTTCTTCTTGCACCTCTTGCAATACCATCATTGCATCTCCTTGAAATGCTAGCTGCAGTTAGCATCCCCTCTACAAGTCTCCATCCTACTCTCAAGTGGATGCTCCTTGATCACCTCCGCTAGGTGGCCCTAGCAAGTTAACAAACCCTTGTTTGCAAGACTACTTCTGGCCCTACCCAGGACAGTCGTAACACCATTGAGGTGCTACAGAAGTCACCAGTGGAAGCGGAGGTGCTGGTACAGCCAGCACCAGGGGTGCCACTATCATAGCTAATGAAACAGGTACTGAAGCCAGCACAGCCACAGGTGTGGGCACAAGTGAAGGTATTGTGCCAGATGGCATAGTAGGGATAGAGGGTCCCACTGGTGGCTGAGTAGACATAGATGGGAATGTAAGAAAATGCCACACGGGTGTTACGCTAACGCGATGGCTAGACGATAACCTCAAGAAACTAACCTCCTTGAATCCACACAGGTGGCACTCACGAGGAGGCGCAGCGACTGTGAGTCAAGGGATATGGGTGATGGATCGAATACAGCTCCACTCGAGAAGGTCCCAAGTATCCGGGTCAGGGATCGAGGGAAAGAGAAGGTTCGAGGAGCAAAGGGTCTCGCCTAAAGCGTGAAGCTTTCCCAAGGCGGTCGTATAGTCACCACATAAGATTGCGTAGAACTAACTTAAGGTTACAGGGTATGGAATGGGCGCTATAAATACTATGAAGGGTTGGAGTACGAAGCATGTGAGAGAATGCTTTAGGAGAGGTAAATGTCCAGAAGAGGAAAGTAGACAAAGGGGAATCCCTGGGGTTTCCCTGGATAAATAAGGAATTGGAAATAGAGGAAATGAACCAGTCTCATGAATGATATAAATAGTAAGAGGGATTGCCATAATGAGAATATGAAATGGAATAAAACTCAGCAGATGAAATGATGGTGCATCAGTGGTGTCTGCAGTGATGGTGGCGTTCCCAAAGTGGTCGTGCCAAGGCACGACTTCCCAGGCTGTCCTAATCCATGCGCTACTTCTCAGGCCCTCCTAATACATGCGATGTCTTGCCAAAGTGGGATCGATCCAAAGATCTGGATCGGGGAGTAGGGAGTCCGGGCAGTTGGTGGCGATACTGTATCCCATGGGACAGTAGTCCAGTAACCCATCGTTCTCCATATGCAGCCCAGCTGCCTCTGCCTCCAGTAAGTCCGTAATGTCGTCGCTTCTCCATTGTTCCATGTAGAGCTTGTAAGTGTTGTCCTGTATGTCCGGTCCTGGCAACCATTGTTGAAAGTGCATCCCATTAGAGTCCAAAGGGCGGATTGTAACAACGGGTGTGTGACGACTGTCAACTAAGCTCAGTCATCGTATGTGGACAACGGACTATTATATTTACCTGTCGACTAAGCTAAGTACTTCGTGTTAGTTCAAGTAGGTACAATGTTCAAGTAGGGCTCACCTCAGTCGTCGTATGTGGACAACAGACTGAGGTGTTCACCACATACAAGGAGACTAAATACTGTTACAGACGAAGTAAAAAGGACAAGATCTGAGACATTCAGGTATCCAAGTGAGTATATGAAAAGATCGAACTGCAACATTTGTGACGGCGCGTGTGTGTTTCGACAGCGCATTCCGGCGTGCACGTATCATTCAATAGACAGCGTGATCTGGTGTGTGTGTCATGACTTGCGCTCGTGATTGCTCAATTCCAACAGGGAATAACATACAACACAGTGATAAGATGTTGGAGTATTGATTAGATGCATGAAGCAGGGCTCATAACCTCACAACAAGGTCAGGCGATGAGTGAAAAGACTCAGACAGAGTGAGGAGATGGGAGTGTCAAGCAATGTATATTATTGGTCATTCTCATACAGTCGGATTTATATACGACCTCGGTATGTCTTACATTTTGTTGTAACAAGTCACTCAGTCCCTCGGCCGAGTGAGGCTTATTTATGTTTGGTCAATTGCAACAAAGCACACCCCTCGGTTTCTCGCGCTCATTATGTACCATGTACTAAAGTCTAGTTTTCACGCCACTTGGTGCAGTCGTGGGTTCGGCAGACTGGGTCTGCAACTGTTAGAGGTATGCTCGTCGATGGTTGCGTTCGTCGTACGTGGATGAACCACATATTGAGCTGTTAGCGAGACACGTGTCGGCGTGTTTCCACATATCGTCGCCGCCCAAAACATCGTCGACCGCTTTACGCTTCATTCTCGTGCGCGAAGTCATCTGGCAATTCCTCAGTGCTTGTTCGTCAGCAAGTCCACAGAGCCTATCTGCTTTGAAATCGGGAATTCGTACGCGCAGGTGTTGCAGGCCCATTTGTTGTAACCCGACTCTGATGAGACTCCCAGCAGATTTGTGTATGTACAGAAGAGCATATTCGATGGTAGAATGGGAGAACCCGTCAGTCTGAACCTTTCACTTGGACGACGCCTTCGAACAAGATTCGATGTGCGGTGTTGACGCCATTTCACGATGGCACTGTCCAATTCTCCGTCCCGGGTGCACAATTGCCACTGCAAACTGTCCCGTAATCACCCCGCCAGAGGACGTTCAGACTTAAATCCCTCAACCAAGAATGAGCCCCTATGCGCCTATTTAAACGATCCGAGTCTATAAAATTCGGGCCCATGAAGCCCCTAAACCCTTTCTTCCTTTCCGTTCGTCCACATTCTGCCTCAAAGCATACACCAATCTCCCAACTTACCAGTTCTTGATTACAATCAACCCGACGGCCAAGAGGCCAAGAATACCCTACTTTCGTGACAAACTACACCATTTCCAACGTTCTCGTTAGTCCAAGCGCCGACAGGCAGGATGTTGATCCCAAGTGATCTTTCTGCTCAGGGGTCTGGGACGGCCACGCCTCCTTCATGCAAGCCATTCACGCTTCATTCTCCCGTGTGTGTTGGAGACTTGGTTGCGATAATAGGTGTGTCTGCGATTTCACTTTCGTCTGTCCGTCTCGATCTGAGACGTCGTACCCCTATCCTCAGCCTGTAGCGTCGCTGGCGTAGGGTTCTTCTTCTGGGCCATTCATGCGGTCCGCAAGATGCGCGAGTTTCCCTTCACCTACAAGGAGGACGATGACGGTGAGCATGCTTCACTTTCGTTTGCCTGGTGATTGACCCGGATATCCACAGAACTAATCGACGAGAACGAAGGGAACGATCCTTACCAAATCCCGTCGTCATTCGACTACTCATCCCGTACCCAGGGCGGCGTTAATCAGACACCCAGTCCTGAGGAACGCCTTCGGGCTCGGATGGTCATGACCCGCCCCGAAGGAGACCTTTACAGGTTATCGGTCCCTTTCGAGAGCATCTCAACTAACCCCTCTACATATGTGGGAGGTTCGTTGGTTGAGCCGCGCGTCCCTCCACCTGCAGTCTGTCAGACCCCCAGGATGCCCTTTCACCGTTCCAGTCGCCATGGTTCGCTCTCGCGTGGCGGACCGTGCGCTTATCCTTATGGTGAAGGACACGATCCATATGGCGAAAGATATGGTGAAACATACGACTATAGGGTGAATGCCGAACATATGAGAAGCATAGGTTCTTCGCGTGTGAGGGGTTCGCCAGTAGACATGGCGGGCGGATATCGTCAGCCGATGAGACGCAGGGACATGGACCCTACTGGCATGGCGTATGAGTACTAAGGGTCTCTGGCAGGCCTTGTGAGACTGTCGGCGCAGGGATGACGACAGATCACCCTCCCTTTTCTTTGATGCAACGACACACGTCGTCATGGACGCTGTTATAGCGCTGTAGTATATTAAAATACCTCATACAATGTAATGCTATCACGATAATATGAGTTGTAAAATGACACCAGCGTATCCTCGACACAGATACGCCCTGCCGCATGGTCCGAATCGTCCGGACGAAGCGCGCGCGCCACATGACACAAGCCAGGAACACGAAGGGTTACTGAAATCATGTGTCTTGCTGTGGAGAGCATGCTCCACACACCTTCGCAAGTACCGCCGGCTGGATCATCCAACCTGTAGTGTGGGGGTACGACATTGGGCGTATCGACCATTTCGCATTCACGTCCACATTACAGTACGCAGTTCTTCCCGACATGGTCATATTATCCGTCCTGGTGGTGCGGCTTTGCATCAGCCCGATACCGGAGTCGCATCGCAAGATCATCCCGTTGGGCGAGTCTCGGACCCTGTAGGCAACGTAAAAAGCGATCGGCTAGGTGATGCATGAAGCGAACACGTTCAGGGCAAGCCGGCCCTTGGATCTCGAGAACCGCCTCCATATGGTTTGGTGGACTTTGCCAACACATCGTTAAAGGTGGAGCCTCTTCCACACCAACGTTCATGCAGTGCACACAGTTCCACGCACACACCCCGAACCGAACCATATATAACCTGTCTCCGACCCGCCCTTCCCCCAGTTGCTACCATGTCTACCTCCCCCGGCGCTGCCATCCACATCTTAGACCACTTTTCGAAGCGAAAAGCAACTGGAGAGGTCTTTTTTCTCCTTCGTCTTTATCGACCGGTGTTCATCTCTTCTGTAGGGCGGTCTCATCACTGGAGCCAACCCAGCAGCGTTTACGACTTCAGATCCTCTAAGATTATGGATAATCCAAGTCGGTGAGTTACCCATCTCCAAACTTCTCCTCGTTTTCTCAACGTTAGCTAGGTATCATCATCGTAATGGCGCAGCTACTCTCCCTTGGCCTTCGTAGGATAAGGCAACCAAAAGTTATTGCCGAGGTGCTTGGTGGCATACTCTTAGGTACCTGGGCTTCCTGCTTATCTCTGCTGTGCTCATCCCGCCGCTCTTTAGGTCCAACCGCATTTGGAAGGATACCAGGCTTCACGGAACGCATCTTTCCTGCGGAGTCCCTCCCGTACCTATCCCTGGTTGCCAATATTGGTCTCTGTCTCTTCCTATTTCTCGTCGGTCTCGAAATCGACGCCAGTGTCGTCGCTCGCAATGCACGCATGTCAGTCATCGTATCGTTGGCCGGTATCGCTCTTCCCTTTGGTCTCGGCACCATTCTCTCTATACCCTTGTACCACCACTTCATCGATTCCTCCGTCCACTTCACCTACTTTATGCTTTTCACTGGCGTTGCATACTCAATCACCGCATTCCCAGTTCTGTGTCGTATTCTCACAGAACTCAAATTGCTCGATACCAACGTTGGGATCATCGTCCTCTCCGCGGGCGTCGGCAACGACATCATCGGTTGGACATTGCTTGCTTTGAGCGTCGCGCTCGTGAATGCCGGCTCCGGTCTCTCAGCCTTATGGATCCTGCTCGTCTGCATTGCCTTCACCATCTTTCTCTTGGGTCCGGTGAAGCTCGTCATGCGCTGGTTGGCCCGCAAAACGGGTAGCACGGAGAACGGACCCTCGATGTTTTACATGACTGTTGTCATAATTCTCGTTTGGGCATGCGCTTTCTTCACCGACAGCATCGGGGTGAACGCCATCTTCGGTGCGCAGTATGCCATATTGTGTTGTGAGCTCATCTGAGTCGATCTGCAGGCGCGTTCCTGGCTGGACTCGTTGTTCCGCGGGAGGGTGGTCTCGCCATCACCTTGACAGAAAAGCTTGAAGACATGGTCTCCATCGTCTTCTTACCACTCGTACGTACTCCGTTTTGATCGTCGATTCCATCGTCAACGTGTCATGTCAAGTACTTTACGTTGTCTGGTTTGAACACGAACCTCGGACTGTTGGACAATGGTGAGCGTCTTCAGCGAACTCATGTCACATGATCGTTTGACACATGATAGGTTTGACGTGGGGCTTCACTTTCGCCATCATTGTGCTTTCCTTTACTGGAAAGTTTGGTGGTTGCACCGTCGCTTCAAGGTTGGCGGGTTATGGCTGGCGTGAAGCAAGTACCGTTGGTGCATTGATGAGTTGCAAAGGGTTCGCTGCCGTCCGCTGTCACATCTTTCCGCTCGCTCATCCCGTTTCGCAGTTTGGTCGAACTCATCGTGCTGAACGTAGGGCTTCAGGCCGGTATTCTTTCGCAGAGGGTCTTTTCCATGTTCATCCTCGAGGCACTTACTCTGACGTTCATGACCACACCTCTCGTGACGGCGCTTTACCCACCGGAACGCCGCGTTCGGGTTGGTGAAACAGTACGACCCGCGGAAGGCGGTGAACATGGACAATCTGTCGACAAAGAGTCCACCGACGAAGAGCAACCCTGGCGCCATCGGTTCACCGTCGTCCTCGATAAGCTCGACCACATTCCAGGCGCAATGGCACTCACGCAACTCGTCCTCCCACCCCCCCCTCCACCATCGGACGTCACCTCCACCTCGACCAAGGTCGACACGACCGACAAATTTAAGATGCCCGACATCAACGTCGACGCGTTGCAACTGATTGAGCTGTCGGATCGGACGTCTGCCATGATGAAATCCTCGGCTGTCGACAGCCTGATCCACACTGATCCGGTGCTAGGCATATTCCGGATGTTCGGCGAGCTCAACGAATTGGCCGTCACGACGTCGCTGTCGGTCGTCCCCTACGACGACTTTGCGCGTAGCGTTGCAGAGCACGCTGTGAAACATGCGTCTCACCTCATCTTGCTCCCCTGGCTTCCACTCACCGCGCCAACGGTCGTCGAGAGCGCGTCTGACACGCCCGCGGGCGGGACTTCCCCTAAGATCACCAAGGCCGATCATAACCCGTTCGACGTCCTCTTCGGCAGCGTCGCAGGCAACAAGTCAGACAAATCTCCCTCGGAGATTCACTCTCAATTCGTCCGGGGCGTGTTCGCGCAGAGCAAGACCGACGTGGCCCTCTTCATCGACTCGGGCGACCGACTGGGCGCACGCGTCGGCGGGTCTCTGCACGTCTTTTTGCCCTTCTTTGGGGGGCCCGACGACAGGCTCGCGCTTGCGTTCGTGGTGCAGCTTTGCTTGAATCCGCGGATGACAGCGACGGTGGTGAAGATGGTCAAACGGGACGTGGCGGATGCGGCAGACGTGGTAGAGCAACCGCAGATGGCGCACCTCGAGGACAGACCCGAGAGTGCGCTCACTCCACATACCCCGCGCGGCGACGGGCCCACGGTGACTTCGGTACGTCACACGTCGACGCCAGCCACGCGATGCTGACGCCCCCCCCCCTTTTCGCCTACGTAGATGACAGGGTTCCCAGATACGATCTACGGTCGACCGACGACGGAAATGTACCTCCAGTCCGAAACGGCGGACAACATCGCCTGGTCGAGGTACGCCACGCCTCCCACACAAGATGCCAACACCAGCGCGAGCACCAGCGTCAGCGCGAGCGAAAACGCCGTCCGCACCGCGCTCGCGCGCATCCGGTTCTCGGACGCACACTCGCCGGCGCCGTTGCACGCCGCGCTCCGTCACGCGCGTGCGCTGCGCGACACCTCGCCCCGGTTGCTGGTCGTCGCAGGTCGGTCGAGGCGACTCGCGAAAGAGAGTCACCACGCGGAGATGAAGCGTTTGTTGGAGACGCACCGGCCGGGCGTCGGCGTCGAAGGTATGCGGCGGACGATCGGGGACGTTGGTACGGCCATGGTCGTCGGCGGATCTGCGAGTGCGGTGGTGGTGTTACAGGCCGCCGAGGTGGAGTCGGTGTCTTGAAAAAGGTTTCGTCTGTATCGTTGCTGGACGCTGGATGTCTCGTCGTTTGGTGGGACCCCTTGCCGTAACGCATTGCAATCAATGATCGATACCACAAGCACTATCGAGGATGCATGAAACTTGTATCGTACTTGTAATAGCTTGAAGTCGCATACGTTTTATACCTGTCGTGGCTCGTGCTGCTCCGGGGTCATGTTTGGAGGGCCTTGGGTGACTGCGCAACGGACAAACCCCGGAGCGATATGGTATCAAGCAAGAATACAACAAGAGATAGTCGAAAAAGAAGCAAGTCAGGATTGGACGCCACCACTCATACCTTCTTTTCCTTGTTCTTCTTCTCTTTCTTGTCCTTCTTGTCCTTCTTTCCCTTTTTCTCCCCCGACGGAACGTTCTGTCAGTCGAACACGTCAGCACGACCACCCAGGTACGACGGAGACGACAACGCACCTCTGTTGCGGCAGCCGCCGCCTTGTCCACCTTTTTCGCTGCCTTGGCTGCCTTCTTCAGCGCCTTCTTTTCCTCTTTCGACAGTTTGACCTTTTTGACGGGCGGCTCGCCCTCGTCCTCTGCACCGCTCTCGCCATCAACGTGCATCGCCTCGCTCGAGCGCCGCTTCTTTCCCTTCTTGCCCTCCGTCGATTCCTTGTTCTTGGCTTTTTCCTTTCCCTTGTCCCTGCTCCTCTCCTTGTCCTTCTTTTTCTCCTTGTCCTTGTGTTTGCTCTTCTTGGGCGGCGGCATCGCCTCGATCAGGGGTAACACGGGCTCTGCGTCATCCATGACCACATCCCCGTCTTCGTCTTCGTCCTCGTGCCTTGGCCGTTTCCGCGATCCTTTCCTCTCGTGTCCCTCTTCTTCCCCTTTCTCTTCGTCGTCTTCATCCTCGTCCCCGTCGTCGTCCTCGTCGCCGAGCGCAAGACTATCCAACACCCGCCGGATCGCGTCTGCGTTCTTGGTCGGCGGAGCGCCCGTCTCGAAAAACGCAAGACGTTCTTCGACCTGCGCACGCAACGCTTCGCCAAACTTGGCCGTAGGACTATCTGAGCACGATAAACAACCCCCGTCCGCAAAACGTCCACAGAACCAACGTACCCGTGTAACAATCTATCCGCGACGCGATCGAACACTTGTTCGCCAAGAACCGCGATATTCGACCCTTGTGTTTGGGGTCGGCGCGACCGATGAACGAGGAGTGGTATAACAGGCCGTACTGTCGCCGCCGAGATTTAAAACGACGTTTGGTTCGGTTCGAGCGGTGGTTGACTTACCTTGGGCGTGTTGCCTTTCGTCTTGAGTGCACGGAAGAGGGCTTTTTCGGCGCCGAGAATTTGGACGGTCGAGGCGGGGTATTTGCTGAGGTTGGTCAGACTGCCCGCGTGGCTGATCAGTCGCGCGCCGATGCGTTCGCCGAGGAGCGCCGTCAACGAAGGAGCGACGAGGTTCATTTTTTCAGAGAGATAGGCGACGAGGGATTTGCGATAGTCGGCAATGGAGACGACGCTGGCGGCAAAGGCGGAAATGTTGAGCATGTCGATGTCGGAGATGGATGACCCCATCGATCCGCGGGCGGCGTCGAGGATGTTTTGTGCGAGGGTTGCGTCGTCGTCGACGATGGTCGTTAGTTCGGGCAGTTTGTCCTCTGTGAGAGCGTCCTTGTCCCCGATGAACTGCACGAGTCGCGCATATTGGTAATTGTCCGGGGCGAGCTTGATGAGTTCTGGGAAATGGTAACCGTACCACTCGCGGACGCGCATCGCAAAGAGATTGACGTCCTTGTCGAGTTGATCGAGGAGTGCGATGGCCTGGATGATCATGTTGTCGATTCGATTCACGTTGAACTTGAGTTTGGCGCGGGAGTAGGAGTGGCCGAGACCGAGCTGGGCTTTGACGAGGTCGTTGGCGTCGAGGCCTTTGAGGAGCTTGTGGGCGTGTTGGCGGATGCCGCGGAGGATTTCGTGGGCTTCCTCGGAGGCGTCGCATTTGATGCCTGTACCTTCCGAGATGGCGTTGGCGAGCGGGGCGTCGTGGACGATGAGCTTGACCTTGTGGGATTTCTTGCCGCCCTTGGAGAGGTTGAGTTCGAGGAGAGATTTCAGATGGTCGTTGAGTAAGCCTGAGTCCCGGATGAGCGCCAAAGTGGAAAACAAGCGACGGAGATCGTCCACGCACCCTCTGAGATGTCGTTGATGTTCTCGAGCGCGTCGGCGGCGTTCTTGAACGGGGAAAAGCTGACGAGGGCGACCATCTTTGTAAACTTTGAAAAGTCGTTGATCGACTCTTGGACAGCCTTGGTTTGAGAGCCGACGGTGTCGTGTAGTTTGACGTCGAAGATGGCGTAGCCCGACGCCGTCTCGAACAGCGCGTGCGTCGCCATCGCGCGTGTGTGCTCGTCGTCGTCTGTGACGGTCCTGTCAAAAATTGGTGGAGACTCATTTCGGATGTAAGTTCCCACGGGTCTCTGGTGTCTGGATATGACGAGACATGTCGGCGGAGCATAGTACAGTACCACGGTTGCGTCGCAGCAGCCTCTCGGGGTAGGTCATGCGGACCGTACTGACTTCTGTCCAGAGGCTGTTGCTGAATCTGACGCCATGGCACTGCAGACAATGAGCCGAAGCGCTCCAGGGGCGGTGTCGAAACTACAGGATCGTCCCAAGACTCCGGGTCGCATCATATGGAAGCAGCTGCCACAGTCGCATCACCCAAGATTGGATCGTGGCCAGGGTGGGTCCGGCCCATGCGCGGTAGGCCACGGGAGACATTCTGTTTACCGTCCCTAGGAGCAGATTCCTGGGTACCTGGACCGAGTCAGGGTGACTCGGTTCACCATAGACGTCACATGACTTGATGTCCTCGACCACGTACAAGTGCTATCAAGCTGACGAGCACGAGGACCGCAGCGCGTGAGCCTCGTGCCGTCCCCCCCCCCCCACCGCTGGCTGGTTATGCGCAGTGGTACCTGGGATGATGCGATGCTGCTGTGGGATCAAGTGTTTCATGACTCTTCGAGGTCTGCTAGCCCAGCACTGAGAAAGTTCCACGGAAAAAGGGTTGCTGGTCACATGACGTGAAAGGGTGTGATTGGGTACGCCTCATTGGGTTCCAATGCTTGATATATATTTGCGGGTAATGACCGCCTCGTGTCAGGCCTCGAGGGAGTCTTATAACTCACCACCACCCTTCCCCCCTTCCCTCCCTTGTCTCCTACCAGGAGCTTGACTGCGCGGGTCATCGGTCATCCTCCTCCCCCACTCACCCGCAATCGCCACTTCCATCCAGGTGCGTCCCTCCTTTGCCGTACCGTCTCACTCTGACCCGCCCCAAAGGCTCCATACCCCCGTTTTTCGTTCTGCCACGACCCTTTGATCACGATCGTCATGTTCAAGCATCGGCACTCCCCTTCCAGCCCAGGCTTCTTCCCGGGCACACCGAAGCTTCCAAAGCTCTGTCTCCCGGAAGAGGAGCTACGCGGAGGCTCCTCCCGCCCCGCCACCAGGGCCGACATGCGGCCTCCCCAGACCCCCGCCAGGGTCCCCTCGTCCCCCAGGGACAGTCTCACAGCCGGACAGCCCGCCGTGCCCCTCAAGTCCATCCTCAAGGGAGGTAGGAGACGGTCCCACGACTCTTACGAGAGCGACTCCGAGATCCTCGTCGCCAAGAAGGCCGCCTGTTCTCGCTACAACATCCCAAACGTGTTACCTCCTGGATCACGTCTGGGTAAGTACGCGTTTTGATCCATCTTTTTTTTGGGCCACCCATCGTTTCCTTATCTGATCAACCTTTGGTGGCAGTGCCCATGAAACAGCCTGCGTTCGATCTTCACTGGCAGTTGCTTCCCTACGATCCACGACGATCGAAGCGGTTACTCCGCTTCGATATGGCATTTCCCGTGGATGATATCGTTTTCCAGGACCGTGGCTGTCGGACAAGGCTTTCCGACGCAGAGCTCAACAAGCTAGCGGCCAACGGCACGATGACAAAGATGCTCATCACCTTTGAGCAGGGATCGTTCTCATGGGAGGTCGACGTCAAGAACTCCCGCGGGATTTGCTGTCGAGACGTATTCGAGGCTATATACAAGACTTTCAACGAGCAGCTCACTCTCGAGGAGCAGAGGCTCGTATCCGATCGTCGGGCAGTCGAGGAAGCTTTTCGACTCCGCTGCAAGCTGTCCCCTGGCCTTCCAGAAGTCGAGCGGTCCTATGGGTGGAGGAGAGTCGACGTTCTTGTACATCGGACGGTCTTCCTTGGCTTGACTCAGCCCAAGTCTGGTGGCGATTGGGTCCTCAATCTTGGTAGCCTTCCTCATATCCCTGGCTTGTCATGAACACCTTACGACCTGCATGTATGCTTACGATCACCGGTCCGTACACAGCCCCATCATCTGGTAACGCACCATCAAACTTACTTCCTCTATCAGGACTGGTCTCCACTTCGCACGTTCATTGTTATCATATCCCATCGACATCACCACTACTCGCATCCTGGCATATTTCGTCTTTTTCTCTGGAGCTTTATACCCCCCCGACTCGGGTCATTACCACATCTGGGTTTAGTTTATTCTACTGTTGATTTTATGTGCACCACACGAGGTGCCACTCAGAGGCAGCCAGATGCGCCTCATCCATGCCTCCCCCTCTTTCTCCAGACGCATATCTGCGTCTGTATACTGTTCTGTGTCGTCTCCATCTTTGCAAGTGGACCATGTATGTTTTGGCGTCAGGCTGTTAGCCACCCCCTCTCCTTTGGGTTCCTGTTGTGTCAGCCTATACACATGTATGTAGCTCTTCACAGAATGAATGTTGTTTCGATAAGGGAAAAACACGACTGTCTACCTCTGTCCGTAGACGGCACGGACGGGACTTGGCATCACGCAGGACGAACGTTTTCCGCATGTCGTACAGCCCGGTGCCTTGGTGTGTGGAGATGTGGCGCAATCGTGGCCAGCGAACGTCCAAGGGCAGGTTAGAACACCTGGACAAAAAAAGAGTGAGGGGACGCGAGACCGAGATAACGCGAACCCTAGGACCTACTGGCGGCGTCTCCACGGGCCACGGGCCGACGTTGTCACCGACGATGATCGATAAGGGTAATACCCAAACTCGGACGTTCCCCAACGTATTAATATAAATGTGCGAGTCCACTAGTCGAAATCTGGTAAAGCGGTACATGCCCCGATCGGCCGTGCGTCGAACGAGGGGGAAGCTATCAGACCGCGTTTGGACGCGTGCCCGTTGGAGCTGATGCTTGATGCACGTTTGGAGCTAAAGCGTATAACGCCACGCCGTTCGATGGTTTCCATACCGCCGCACGCGTGTTTGACCGGCGATGAACGGGGTGACCAAGTCTGGCGTAGCGTAGCAAAGGTCGAAGACAGAGGAGTAGCATCTCCGAAAAAAGACATCCCGCGACGTATTTTTAGCTCGCCGCGTCTCGAAAGACTCAGATCGGGAGGTAGGTCCCGAGGTACGGGAGTCTCCGAGTGCGCGCTGGAAATTGGGGGTGACGCCCATGGCAGAGGGTTCCGTTATTTGGCATGAGAGAGCGTGGTGTTCGATCGATCGAGATACGGGCATGTGTGGGCCTCCTGGTTGGGGGTGGGGTCGCGTGTCGAGCGTGAGTTGTGGAGCGTTGGCGTTCTGGACTGGGCTGGACTTTGGTACTCGCCGACGGCTGAAGAGATTTGGGAGGTAGATCGATCAGTTATCGCGGGAGTTCGTCTGGCTCGCTCGGAGGGGGTTTTGGTGTGGACGGTGGGGGATTTGTGTCGGAACGGTGATACGGTTGATCCGGGGTGGTATGGGTGCTGGTCGGCGCTTTGGTCGGCGTAGTCTCCGATGGGCCCTAGATAAGTGACGAGAAAACGGTCCTCCAACGTCGGCGCCAAGCTGCGGATCGAGGGGGTGAAAGCAAGTCGTTCGCGAACGCGCGCTTCGATGCGAACCAGCTTGAGACGTGCACAGGTCCAGATCCAAGACGACACGCGCTCCATGCAAGGAAAACCTAGTTGTCATCATATGTGCTGAGGCGTCTCGGTCACCGATCCGCCTTCAACGGCCGTCTCCAAGTCCAGGTGAGGCGTTTCGTTTCGCTTTGCTGTCCTTGATAGCGATCTGACGTCGCCCACAGTGCCCGTCGTTACCCCAGCGGCGCTGTTTTGCCAACTACGCCCCAAGTGACGACGTCCAAGGCATCGCGTTCCTCCTTGTCCAATCGACCGTAGTGCCTCCATTGATGACGCATCGATGGAATCAACATCGACCCCGGCGACCGTCGACCAGCTGTGGGTTGATTGCATCATCTCATTGATGGGATGTTCTGACGATAATTAATAACTGGAGTGGATTCAAGCCAACCTATGCTCTGCATCAGTTGCTGATGGGTATGTCTATGTCGACGAGTCTATCCTTGTCTGGTCGCGTTCCACGCTAAACAGGGGTTATCACGTGATCTTGAAAATCCCGTGACTAGTGGTCGAGGTAATCTGAGACTTGCATCAGTCCGCTCACAGCCCGCCCGCTGAACACAGAAGGCCACCGATCATGTACAATGCAGGTCATGGTTTGCGAAACACCGTGACTTTTTTCTCAAGCTAGGCCAATTGGGTAGTGTATGTAGCATCTGAAGCCGTTTGTTGACAGTTCCGATTTGGCGTTGGAGTGGGGACGGACTGAGGGCAAGGCCGGGGCAGACCGCTCCTGGCTGGCGGCGAGGGCACTCTACTCAACGATCAGACTGCAGAACACTACCTAGACTCCAACCACTAGGACCCCAGCCACTGCAGACATTGACCCGCCAAGCCCCGCCAGTACAGCGTCAATACAGCTTGTGGTGAGATATCTCCTGTCTGTAGCATATACAAGGCTGTACCCGTCTACAGTGCATATGGATTCGGTCTCCCCGCAGGACGACATCTCGTTTCACGCCGTGGATACCCCCTGTGGACCCCGGAGCCCCAGCATGAGCCTTCCAGATGTCTACCGCCAACACGGGCTCGGAGACGTTGGGGTCGTCGTTCCAGAGGATGGGAGTTTCGACGTGTTCTTTAATGTCTGTCTACCCTCGACGCATTCTCTTCATCGACACACTGGCGTCCCCAACAACTTCGCTCCAGTCCAGCTCGATGATCGGGACATTGCAATATTTCCAGAGGCCGAGTCCGCAGGGCGTGTCATTTCGACCTCGCCGTGGCTAGGATTGGTAGACAACCGCCCGACGAAAACGCGACTAGGTGGGATCGAATCGCATCTCCACCTCGACATGGGGCTAACTGCTCTCGAGAGCTGTATAGTCAGGTCCCTTGAATTATGAATTCAGTCTCTCGTCGAGAGAAGGCGCGCTGCTCATCCTTCCCGAAGGTGCCGAACGTTACTATCTCAGAAACCACCGCGCGTTTTTAGAGGAAGCAATTCAACATGCCGTCGACTGGTACAATTTTGCGGAAGAACGCCTCGGTCGGATCATTAGCCACGACTCCCTTTATCTGATCACCGGGTTTTACAAAGCTTGCTCTTGGTCCCTGGCTTCTTATCACCAGGGCTCCAGTGTCGGTGGAGTTTATGCGCAATTCAGGGCCGCGCAAGTCAGTTGTGGTAACATTTCGAGGAATTATACCTGGGATACAGCGCACGCGTTAGACTGGCGTGTTGGTCCCTCGGAGCGATACTACAACGGGACGGCAAACCAGTCTGTATTCATCCAGGGATTCAAGATTGCAGTGCGGAGTAGCATTTTGGGCGCAAAACGGGTCAAGGTCGAGGCAGGTTTACCTGTCGTACGACCCCATAAAGTCACGTATTACAGTGGTTCGAGGTGGTTCAACATTGGGACTAAGTTATCATCCGGAAGTTCCGGTGCTCCGACTGCCAACGCCTCCAGAGTGATGGATGCTGACTCACCTATGGACGTAGAGGGAAGCTCCGATGGTGACAGCAGCATCTCTGACATGGACGCGGACATTACCATACAGCATATTCCAGAAGTGCCAAACGTAGGATCTCTTCCTCATTCTTCGGGCAAGTGTTCGAGGGCTGACTACGGTTTCCAGCCCTTTCACCTATCCGATATCATTAACGGATACTTGCTACGATCGGTGAGTGTCACATGATGAGCACCTTTTGATGCATAAAATAACTGACTTTTGTAGCACCCACATGCTGTGGTCGCTATTACTCACGATGCTCAGTGGATCAGGCTACTTGAACGCGTGCGTTGATCAACTCCGCGGGATTTCGAGCATTTACCGTGCTATTCTAGGAATTGATCGGACCTGAGGAGCTGGTGAAGCAAGGTCTCCTTGAAGAATTGGTATGCAACATGTTGCCGGTGATCCGAGAAGGTGACAGGCTCCTCGTTGTTTTACACATTTTCCTGACGTGTTCTATAGGAGTAGTTTACTTGCAGGACATTCCGTGAGTCTATCCTTACCACGGACGATTTTGATAAACTTGGTAGTGATGATAATCCTGCATCGAATGTACCCAGCTATGAAACTGGCGATCCACGAGAGGCGAGTCCTGCCCCTTCCACGACAGAAGTTGAAATCCCGTAAGCATGACGTTTCCAGTACCTGCTGACGAATAGAGCACGATCTAGCCTTGGACACGTCGATCAATAGACTTCACAATTAGATAATGTGGCTACCAGAGGTAGACAAGCGTCTGATCTGCAAGCTGCCGAGACACGCCGGCATGATCCATACGGCAAGGAATCCTCCAGAGCCTATACATTTACTAGACTCAAGTTACTGGTGTCCCCAGGGTCCATTCCAACGAAAAGCAAGAATGTATCCCCGACACGGATTAATTCGTACGGGGAACTGTACTCTTCGTCGAATCCAAACTTCGCCCCATACATGCCAAAGCTTACAGACGTATCCGTCTCAGAGGTAGGTCCCCTGGCGGCCCCGGGGTCCATTCCCACGGAAAGTAAGAATACATCCCTGACTCGGACTGTGATGCAGAAACAACGGTGCTCCTCAGCGAGCCCGGAGTCTATCCGGGACACGCCAACGTCTGTAGGGCTGTCCTTCATGGGTCCAGGACACTCTTCTCCACTCGCAGGTGTCGCCCCGTCCCCGGCCATGGTGTCCTCGTTCCGCGAGTTTAATCCTTCTTCCCGGCGGCGTACGAAACCTCTGAAGTTCATTCTGAAAGGAAGCAAGAACACACAGCGCCACCACAGATGAAAGCAAGGATGAAACGCTGGACACAAACAAAAGGGCATCTTGCTCTTCGCTTGACATTCTAGACTCGCCGCCAGCATCGCAGCCGGGTGGGTACCTGATTCACTCTATTCTTAAAAACTTTTCCCGCTTGTCGTCTGATCGAAGATCGCAGTGCCCATGAAACCACCCGCATATGATCTAAACTGGATGCTGCTTCCCTTTGATCATCGGAGGCCGAGAGGACTCCTCCACTTCGACATTGCCTTTCCCGTGGAGCAAATTACTTTCCGGGGCCCGGGTTTTCTAGCGATGCCCACTGAGGCTGATCTGGACAAATTGGCGACCAATAGTACCATGACCAGGATGCTTATCACGTATGAACATGTGCCGTTCCTATGGGAGGTGGAAGTCACAAACGCCGATGGGATCCGCTGTCGAGACGTGTTCGAGGCAATCTATAGGGCTTTTCACACGCAGCTGACCCCTGTGGAGCATGGGCTCGTGCACGACCGTCAGGCGGTCGAGAACGCTTTCCAACTTCGCTGTATACTCACCACGTCAGAGGTCGAGCGTTCCTATGGATGGAAGCGGGTCGACGTTCTATTAGATCGGACGAACTTCCTGGGCCTGACTCAATTGACGGCTGGCGACAACTGGACCCTAAATCTCGGTAGTCTTCCCGACCTGTGGTAACCAACGCCCGATGACTCGTACGTATCCTCAGGCATGGTATGTGTGTACATTTCTTAGTTTCTTTACTAGGACTGGTTTGCAATGGTGGATGCCAACCACCGCAATAATGGAGTTTCATCATTTCCTTTGGTTTCTAATACTTTCCTCGATGAATTACATCCAGTTTGCTGCACCGTTGTACTTTTGGTAGATCATGTAAAATTTATATGTCGTTCAAGGCGTCCATCGCGTATCTAACGCACGCTTTGCCTTACGCATTTTTCCTCTCTTTCATGCATCATTGTAAGTGTGAGGGCGCTTCGAGTGTAGTACGGCAACTTTCGGACTTTGAATTAGGAGATCCTCGCCGCTGGACTCTCTCAACGTTCCACAATATCCTGCTCTCTCCACTACAGCTTAGCGGAGAATATGTAGGTTTCAGATAAATCTTGAACGTTGAACAATCACGGCTCGATTTTCTTAGACCAGACCAAGCCAGGCCATTGGGTCGTCCAGCACTACCTGTGCCTGTCAAGGTTTGTTACTTCCAACTTGGCGCCAATACAGCTTGTAGCTGGAAACCGTTCTCTTGCTGTAACCCACAAAGCAAGTGCCAGTCTGCAGGACACATGGATTTGGTCTCCCCACAGGACGTTTATGCAAGACATCTTGCTTCACCCCGCGGATACCCTCTATGGACGCCAGAACCTAGCATAAGCCTTCCGGACGTTTACCGCCAGCTAGGACTCAAGATCGGAGATGTTGGTGTCGTTGATCCAGAAGACGGGAGTTTCGACGTATTTTTCAACATCTGCCTTCCTTCTACGCATTCTCTCCACAGAGAAACCGATGTTCCCAACGGCTTTCGCCCCGTCGAGCTTGAACAGCGAGACATCGTCATCTTCCCAGAAGCCGAGTCTGCAGGGCGTATTATTTCAACCTCCTCCGTGTCTAGGATTGGCGGACAACTGTCCAACGAAGTCACAACGAGGTGCGGTCGAGCCACGTCGTGCGTACCCTGACACGAATATTGACTATTATGAAGTGTTGTGCAACCGGGTCCCTTGAACTACGAGTTCGCTCTGTCATCCAAAGAGGGTGCGCTCCTCATTCTTCCTGAAGGCGCCGAACGCTACTGCCTCAAAAACCAACGCCCGTTTTTAGAGGAAGCAATCCAGCATGCCGTCGATTGGTACGAGTTTGCGGAAGGTCGTCTCGGTCGGATCATCAGCCATGATTCCCTCTATCTGATCACCGGGTTTTACAAGGCATGCTCTTGGTCCCTAGCTTCATATCACCAGGCATCCGGCGTTGGCGAAGTTCACGCGCAGTTCAGGGCTGTGCAAGTCGGTAGCGGTAACATTTCAAGGAGTTACACCTGGGAGACTACGCACGCCTTAGACTGGCGGGTCGGTCCCTCGGAGCAATACTACAACGGGACGGCAAACCAAGCTGTGTTCATACAGGGCTTCAAGATTGCAGTGCGGAGTAGTATTTTAGGCGCAAAACGGATCAAGGTCAAGGCAGATTTGCCTGTCGTACGACCAAACAAAGCTGCGTTTTATGGTGGTTTGACGCGGTCGAACGTTAGGGCTAGGTCGTCGTCTACCAGGTCCAGCACTCAGGTAGCCAATTCGCCGAAAGCTTCGGATGCTGATTCGCATGTGGACACACCAGAGGGAAGCTTCGACAGTAGCAGCAGTGTCCTCGACGACGATGACGATATTTCGATCCATCATGTTCCTCAATTACCAAACGTAGGTTGTCGATGTCGTACTCTACTCCAGCGTTTGATGACTGACCAGGGATTCTAGCCATTCCACCCATCCGATATCATTAATGAATACCTGCTACGATCAGTAGGTGTCGCGCGACGAGGAACTCTTTCTACGTCAATTAACAAGTTTTGTAGTACCCTTCTGCTACGATTGCTATAACTCACGACGTTCAGTGGATCACACTACTCGAAGACGTGCGTTCTCCGCCTTTTTTAAAGCATCTAAAATTGACTGTGTCGTTACAGGGGCTGCTTAAGCCTTCAGAGCTAGTGGAGGACGATCGCCTCGAATCACTGGTGTGCAACACGTTGCCGGTGTTCCGAGGAGGTGAGCGGGTCACCATTGTTTTTACAAACCTCTCTGATTATCCCCTAGAAGTAGTATATCTGCAGAATATCATGTCGTGAGTCTGTTGAGGTTTCTAATTGATCATCCTCTTACCGATATTTTTATGCTAGTGACGACAACGCTGAATCAGATATGCTGAATGATGAAACTGGTGATGGGGAAGAGACAAGCCCTACCCCTCACATCAGGAAAAATAATACCCAAACTGACGGTTCAGAGACGCCGTAGGCACAGCCCTTCCAATGATTAGCACCGGTTGACACTGCATGGTTTAGTTCTGGGTATGTTGACCAGTCCGGACGCCGTGGTATCATGTCTGCCAAGCCTGGGGAGGTACTGAATACACCTGTCCTCGAACACGATTCATTTGAAAGCAAAATTTTCCAAGCCAATCACTCTACTGAACCAGTGGACGAACAGCTTCCCCTAGCAAGCACCGATTCTGTGCTGGACACAATTGAGTTTTCAAAGCTATCCCTCTCAGAGGAACGTGCCCAGGCCCTGAAGTCTGCCCTCAAGAAAGTAAAGAACGTACCCACGAAGCGCAAACACAAGCAACGGCATTCCAAATCCACTGTGGGACAGAGTGCTGTGCCCCTGAATTCCCTCCTGGAGGAGTCCGACGACTCGGATGGGGGCGACGGCAAGATGGAGTCCGCGAAGAAGGCTGCCTGCTCTCAGGACACCATCCCAGGCGTGTTACCCTCCGGATCGCACTTGGGTGAGTACACATTCTTGATGCATCCCTGTTTGACTCATCGGTACTCGGTGGCAGTGGCCATGAAGCAGTCTCCATTCAAACTTCATTGGCAACTGCTTCCTTTCAATCCACGAAGATCGAAGGGATTCCTTCGTTTTGATATCGCCTTTCCTGTGGATGAAATTGTCTTACAGGACCGTGGTCTCCGAATGAGACTCTCTGATACAGAGCTCAACAAACCAGCAACCAATGGAACCTTGACAGAGATGCTTATCACATTCAAACGTGGGCCATTCTGTTGGGAAATGGACGTCAAGAACGCCAATGGGATTCGCTGTCGAGACGTATTCGAGGCAATCCACAAAACTTTTAACGAGCAGCTTACCCCCGTCGAGAAGAAGCATGTACGCGACCGTCAAGCGGTCGAGGAAGCTTTTCGGCTCCGCTGCCAACTCGCTCCTGGCGTTCCAGAAGTCGAACATTCTCAAGGTTGGAAAAGAGTCGATGTCCTTGTACATCGGACGATCTTCCTCGGTCTAACACAACCAAGGGATGAGGGCAATTGGGTGTTAAATCTCGGTAACCCCCCATATATTCTTGGATTTTCAGAGGCAGCATCCCATGATGTCAGCCCTGTAGACGAGAAGGCCATGGCGGATGATATGACTGTGGTGGATGAGATGAGTGAATCAGGTGATACTATGGTGGATGATGTGAGCGTGACAGATAAGATGAGTCTAGTGGATGACATGGATGAGTGTGGACCATGTGGACGAGGTTGGTGAGGTGGACCAACTGGATGGTGTGAAAGAATACAGAAGCCAGTCCCCCGGGAGTGACCCCGATGTCAAGACTGTTCAAGTGCTCGATTGTAGATCATCCGAGGTACTACCAGCAGTAACTTAAGTGTTTTAGCTGTGTGCATGCACTTCCTCTTTTCCTTGAGTAAATCTTTACCCACTTAGCCTCTACTAATCATTTTCAATTAAGTCCTTCCAGGGGTTCCATCTCTGTGTTAGAGGAAGGAATTTCCGGTCAAGTTATTGTGACATTGCACAAACTCAAAAGTGTCTTCCGTGACATACTCCTGCTCTCGAGGCCTGAATTTCATCCAACTAACCCGCCAATTCCGACTTGGAAGTGACTATGAAACGACATTGATATAAGTGAACATCCATCTCTGAGTACAAAACCATGACCACCGGAATGCGACAGTGACACCGCAGGGAATTGAACCTTGAGAGCATCTATGCTACCCCGGTACAACCAGCTGTTGAACGTCGGTTGCAAGCGCACCGCTCCGCATGATTGATGCAATACGTGAAAGTACGGCCCCGAGAACGATCATCAAACTTAGCCATCTGAAACCATCGGATAAGACTGGCCAGCAGGCTATGTTCTGTATCTAACCCTGCGGAGTTGCATATCACAGCTTTGTTTGAGGATGATCAATACCGTGATGCCAATCAAGTAACCCTTCCAAAAGGGTATCTAAGATTCGAGCGCCGATTACTGGTACTATGCTTGTCTCCAGGCAACTCGAAGGCCTCTGCAGGGTGTTTGTCAATGAGTTAAACCCCAGAGCCGGAGGTTAAAGTTGCTGATCAGCGAACTGCCACCTAGTCTTTTTTTATTTGGACAAAGTCGGAGTAACTAACAATCTAGTTCTACACTAAAAATCGGAGGAATGCCGGCCCGAGGGAAGATGCTCATACACACGCCCTGCGCCACATAGTCAGCGGTTGGGTGAGATGAGGTGAGTGCAACACTGCCGTATAGTAAAATGTGATCCGTCTGAGGCTCTGAGCGCTCAGTGCTTAGTTACGCTCCCAGCATCACGATGCCAAGCGAATTTCCTGGCATCGGTGAGCGGTGAGCAGGTTCTATTCTCAGTGCCGGGCCGAAATCCAAGGTCAACGCACGAGCTAACAGTGATGAAGTGACCGTATCCCGAATCTAGGAATCAATTTCATAAGTATATTTTTGTCACAAGAACTCCGTTTTACCAGGCCTCAAGATCTCACTCTCTGCTACTATGTGAGTGTACCATGTTGCGGTGATCACGATGCTTCCATTCACACGGCCACCTCATCTAGCTAAGATTACTATTACTCGGAGATTTTTTAGTTCCTGGATTGTTCAACCATCAATCACTCGAACGTGATATGAAACACTTTTAAGTTTGCCGCCCATTTATGCCCTGGAACTGATCCATATAATAGTGGACCTCGCATCCAGTCATGATGCCTCAATCGCCACCATGTCTTCAGCCATCGAAATCCCTCCCCGGCCAATTTCTTCCCTCACGCCAACACTGGTAGCGAGCCTCCGCGAACGCACGCAGGCCGTGCTCTCGTATCTCGTCAAAATCAACTCTATATCCACATTCTTTAGGGAATCCGAAATTCTCTCTGATTTTCGGGATGCCATCAGACAGAACAATGGATCCGACACAGCGTTTGAAACGTTTCACGATAATGTGCCTCTCAGCACCTACGAGCATTACCTTCCTTTTGTATCGCGTATTTTCGAACAGCCCTGCAGGATGTCCTCAGTGGAAAACCTGATGGCACCAGGCTTCCCAGAATTCATCGCACACTCGTCCGGCACGAGTGCTGGTGTAACAAAACACTTTTTGAAATATCGTCATCCAGAACACATGTCCGCTGGAACATTGCAGACTATGAAGGCTGCGGCTGCGGCTTCCGAGTCCGGGGGGAAGAGCTGCATCGTTTACTCCCTCAAACATCTTCAAGTGGTCGAAGCGGTAGATGACGATGGCGATGTCCAACTGAAAATGCCAGTATATTTGATGTCAACAGGCACTGTCAGAATGTCTAATAAGATGGTACGTCTGATGTGCACAGTCGTTTCATGAGGCTGAGTTGTTCCTAGCATATTGACAGGGACTCGTTGTATCAAACGTTGAGAAGTACGTATCGATTTGTTTCCGGGTGTTTACGACCAGGTTAGACTAATTTATTTGTTTAGTTCCTGGACAATCCTCTCCTATGGGCGTTTCTTTTATCTCCGACTACAAGTCCTTCCTCTTCATGCATGCGTTATTTGCCCTCTACGAACCCCAAATTGAACTCATAAACACGATGTTTACTCCCCTTTTCCGTGATATCTGCCGTGTCATTGATGAGCAATGGGATATATTCGTCGAATGTATCGATACAGGCTCGATTCCCGATTCAATTGACGTGGGTCATCTCAAAGACGAGCTCCTGGTGAGCTGCATTTTCTGTGAAATCTGAAACGGTTCGTTCAACATGTTCTTGATCAGACGTTCTTGCCGCCGAATCCCCAACGCGCGGCAGAACTCCGCAAGATTCCCCGGAAGATGCAGACCCCCGGATGGTTAACCATAGTCTGGCCAGGACTGCGGGTCGTTGTTGCCATCTCGAGCGGCCCATTCCGGACGGTTGTCCCAGAAGTGAGTGCATTGACGCGTCACCGTGGATTGATTGCTTAACATTGACCAGATCCGGCATTACATTGGGCCGGACGTGGAACTACGCACGTTGGGCATCAACTGTTCCGAGGCATTCTTTGCAAACGGGTATGACCACCGAGACCCCAGTTTGTATAAAGTCGTTGGCTCAGACGACATCATCGAGTTCCTACATGTGGACGTTCCCGAGGAATCCAAGTATCTTACCCAAACGGTATTTTACATTTCATAGTAACCCGTAATCGAGTTATCTAATGTTGGGTTTCTCAAGTGGGACGTCGAAGTTGGAGGAAAGTATGAGATTGTGTTGACTACGAGAGATGGTCTATGGAGATACCGTCTCGGGGACGTTGTCGAAGTTGTCGGCTTCGATCCTCGCGACGGTCAACCAATCATACATTACGTCGAGGTTTGTTGACAGCGGTTACCTCGTCGATCTCTCTCACTGACGCTACCGTCGCGACAGAGACGGAACGCTTACATTCGTATTGCCAGCGAAATGGTGACCGGACAAGAACTTTTGGATGCAGTCGACTCGATTTCGGAATCGTTTGGTGTCGTCTCCGAGTCTTGCACTGCCGCCGACTTTCGCGAGAGTATGCCTCGTTACTGCTTTTTCGTAGAGCCGCATGGCGAGCTAGGTAGATCCTTGCGTATGCTTGTCGTAACTCTCTGCTCACGTGCTTGCGCTAGGTCCTTCACCAACCTCTGCGTCTGAGCAACTCGATACGTATCTTTCACAGCACAACGAAAACTATCTTGGAGAAAGGCAAGCGGGGAAGATAGCCTCTCCAGTCGTGCGCGTACTCCGACAGGGCACGTTCGGCGAGTTCAGAGATTGGAGGGTCCGCGTGACCGGGATGGGTGCTGGCCAGATCAAGGTTCCTTTCGTGGTTTGGAACGAAGAGACCCTAAATTGGTTGGCTGAGCGGGTCGTGCGAGAGATCTAGACCTGGTCAAACGTCATGGTCATGGTGGTGGCGTGTTAGTGGGAACGCTGTTATACGTTGTTTACGAGGTTAATACTATCGTGTTTTCTTTCTTGGAGATCCAAGTTGTGAGATTCATCCCTGACTGACAGTTGCCTCTACTGAAGTACGTACAAGTACGCCGCGAATCCTTCGAATTGTACGGTATACTCACGACCAAAGTCATTGTTTAGTACCGAATAGTACTAATGAAATTACACGCTCGCGAGTTCCTTCCATTCTACAAGCCCGACCTACACGACTCGAGAATGCATAAGAAGGGCGACCCACCCATCCGCCGTCCTCAGGTCCGCGTCTTTTCTCCAACCACACCACCCTTCGAGCCACCAGTCGCGGTATACTTGCCCTCATACCCATTCGCTATGCGCCTTTCCACGTCGTTTGTTGCGTTCGTATACTTGGGTCTCGCAGCCACTGCGCGCTCCCCTGCGACGTCGGTCTCAGAGACACATCTGACAAGAAAAGAAGAAGTGGTCGATATCGTAAATACTACTTGCATCGACGTCGACAACTTCGCGAACAAACTCTGAGGTAAAATAATCAACACTTCGGGTGAGCGTTCACATTCATACCTAGAGTCGACTGCGTGCTGGCGCAATACTGTCGGTGATAGGCAAGTTTTCATGGTGCCCTCCATCCCGCCTTTTTCGTTGGCCGGCTGAGCTGAAGAGTGACGAGGTGAGCAATCAGTTGAGAGTGACCATATGTTATGATGATGGTCGATCGGATGTTTTGTTCGCCATCCTGAAAAAGTGGACCTGTGGGAATGACATGTCCGAGTAGACTCCAGGGAAGACGGTAATGCTGAGCGGGGGCTCAAGGGTCGACTTGTGACCCCGTAGAGCACGGCGATGAAGTGTTTCGACTCCAAAAGATGCAGTCACAACCCAGTTCACAGTTCACGGCCGGACTTGAGGAGCCACATCCAATAAATATCGTCTGAATTCCAGCGGCGTAGAGGGCGTGAAAGCCTAAACCAAGTAGTGTTCGTATCGTTCATACACTGGCCGTGGATCGGTGAGCTTCAATTTGTTTTTGCCAGAGTAGAACCAAATCATTTCACGATAAAAGAGACCGAGAAGGTGAGGATCGTGGGAGAAGCGGCGTCCTGGATGGAACCAATGTCCGCCGGAGAAATGGATTACCCGCAGTGGGATCAATAGCTTGACGCTGGCTTTCTTGGACAAGTTTGAAATGCACGTCATCGTGTATTGCAGTCCGTTTTTGTCTCTCGTGCATTCGTGTGAATTGGCGAGCCAGCGGGGATCAATCCGGAGGTAAGTGAAAGTTTGCTTCATAACCTTGGGTCAAAGTCAGCCCGAAGAAACATGATGACGAGACCATACTTGGTATACGACCGTACATCGGGGAATGCGACATATCCGCCACTCGTACGCTCCTAACTTGTAGTTGTAACGCCATGCTTCAAGTGGTCGGCCCTTGTCATCAACCTCCGAACTTAAGCGGTGACGTGTTCGATTTGGACGGTCCGCCCAGGACGCCAGTGAAGTGAACCGCGTGGCGTGGTGTAGGGGTGCATTTCCTAGTATGTAGTCGTCTGCCATGCGGTCTTGTAACGCACTTACTTTCTCAGACTACTGTCGCCGTTCGGTTCTCGAAGCGGTAGATCCGGACGGAGCGGACGCCAACGCCAACAGTGCCAGCGTGGCGTTCGAGGTATCTTGGGTCTTTAAAATCTGACGGATATGAAGATCTTGCCGATGTCTTGCCGTGGTGGTGGTCGACGCATGTTGAGCTCTGACCGCGGTTCAAAATACTCCCTAGGCAGACGAGTGCACGGTGTCACCTCGAACGAGACGAGCAGGGAAAAGGTTCCAGTCAACAGCACTGATCTTGTTGCATTGTTGAGGAACTCGGGGATCAAAATGAATCTTGAGGGGGCCCGTCTGGATGCCCTCGTGGCGATCGAGATTTCGATACAGAGACCGGCGGCGTAACTTCGCGTTACAAATGGGACGCGCAGCATGTCCCCATCTCAGAGTCACCTACCACCACGGAATAGGATGAGTAAGAAGTGAGGACGCGAGCGCGATGGTTCGTACCTTCTCGTCCATAGTACGTAGTCGTACGTACGTGTTCCGAAAAGAAAAACACCCGCCTTGCCTGACTCACTTCCATTTCGTCCTTTCGTAGTCGATCGTGCATCTAGGGATTTGGACGATGCTCTGGAAGGAGACGCCGGTAAGGAAGAAAACAAGACAACTACTGCACTCTACTTGTTCAAAACAAGGGCCATTCCGACCAAAGGAGTGAGCATCCACCCACCCAGGGAGGTGAACAACGCATGACGCGCGTCCCGTGGAGAAATGAACCGAGATAGTCTGCAGAGGATCAAGTTAACGGCTGGTTTGATGACAGACAGCAAGATCGTCGAATGTTGTACATGTTCAAACAGATGTTTCTTGAGAGCTGGAACATGGAACATACACGGGCTGTAGCGATAAAGATCCACTCGGTGGGGCAGAGCGGTGCGCTTTTGAAGGTAGTCTAGCGCGTATGCTGGAGTCTGGATCGATCAGACAACGCAGAGAACGCAGGCATGGATAGCCTTCTTTGCACCCCACACCAACGAGCGACGTGTTTGCCTGGGACACAAAGAATGTACTCATGCCGACGTCGTGGTCAAGTCACAAGTTGGTCAGTACTGGTAAACCCAAGTGACAGCACCGCACCGCCTTACCACTGCCACACGTTGAACTCAAACATGTATCACGCCCTCGAGACACAAGACATACCGGTCGGGGCTACCGCAGTTGACTGGGTCTGGACGTGTACTACAAACAAGCCATTCCAGATCTCGCTGCCAGTGCTCCAGCCAGGACATGTTGCACATTCAAGGAACCACCACTTGATGTGCTCTGGAGAGTCCTGTCCGACTTGTCCCAGTTAGCGCGAAGTCTTTTACAAGCATCACATCGATCACGTCGAGGAAACACAATGAAATGGTTCTAGGTATCCATCGTTATGCTTCGCTTCGCTTTTCTTGCCCTTCTGCCGTTCGTACAGCAGTATTCGTTCGGCGGACAGCTCACGCAAACCAACCGAGATATCCTTCAATGTTATACACGTCACATCCGACCTATACAAGTGTTCTGATGTGTTGGACTCGGTCTGCATTCCATCAAGACCCTCCTTTCACCAGGACACTTTCTCCGAACCTTCGTGTCATGCATTGTGAATGTACAAGGGAGGCTATATATTTGTTACGTCTACCTTTGCCATCATTAGCCGTTCCTGTCCAGTCCTTTTTCAGTTCTCCCTGAATACCCAGAAACTTTTAATTCGTGTGTATCACAGCAACCATGTTCACTAAAATGGAACCCAAGTACATCCACTGTTAGCAAAACCTCCGATCCGTGGCTCGTCCTGAGATCACCTTGGATATGGTCGCTCTTGTGCCAGTGTGGACCCGCGTACCTGGTTCAACTTCGCGCCGAGCGCTACGCTACCAGCTTCCGATCCCTCCCCCTCTTCTCCAACTCGACTTTACATTCTGAACACTTGGTCACGATCTCTCCCAGACTTCTTTGCAGGTGTTCGGACTACTGATTCATGCCACACCATCCAGAAACACCGCTTGGCTCAACTACTTTTCACCTTGGTCATCAGTCAGAGGTCCCCCCAGTACTTGACCCGGAAAACCCGCGTCCAAGCATAACCTTTGCCACCTCGAGCTTAAGCCGCATCATATGGAATGTGTGTCTGACAGCCAGTCAGGTGCTCTCAATGACGTTGGCATGGCCCAAGTCGCAATGTCTCCGAATCAACCCGGAACGGGCGCGGTGACATTTTCACTGGCAGGTCGTACGACTTTGGCGGCATGCCGGCCGCTCAGCAAGTTCGCTCTCGCTCCCCCACACCGGAATCGAGACAAAATCTGTACGCACCACTGCTGATTCTATCCCTGGTGTCGCGGCACGCTCAGACTTGATCTGATCGTTTAGAATTGTCGGAACATCGATCGGTTCCTAGAATCTGAGACATACTTGCGACGTCTGGAGGACGTATACAGTCGGATCGATCCGCGCTCTGAGACTCTTGATAAAGATCAGAGCATCGTCTTCAAATCGAGATAATTCCTCACTATTAGACTGTAATGCGCTAGCACACAATTAGTAGCTTGCGAGTTCACTAGAATTTGTCTTCGGATCGTAGGATTTGACTTTGAAGTTTGAGAGACCAGAATGCTACATTCTGTTAAAAACCCTGAGGAACGATCAAAAACGTGGGCACTGCACGCGAGTATAAACGACCTTCTTCGCATCCCACGCCAAGGGGCGACGTCCTTGTCTGGGATACAAAGAAAGTGTTCATGCTGACAATATTGTGGTTGTGGTTGGGATCAAGGTTTGGGTCCACGGCGTGCCCGCCACCGCCACACGTCGAACTCAAACACGCATCACGCTAAGACACAAGTACTCATCGAGATTATTTATCACTGTTGTCCGCTTGGTCTGGAATATATTTCATCAAAAACAACCCCCCGTCTTGCCGCGCTAGCCAGAGCACGTCGCACATTCAGGAGACCAGTGCTTCATGCCCTCTCAAGGAGGCCCCAAAGTCCTGTTTGAGGACATGTTCAGATTTAACTTGGGCTGTTTGGGATCGTCGGAACATAGATCGGCTTCTGGACATGCTCGCAACGTTGGAGGAACGTACCCATTCGCGTCATAGAACTTTCAGTTGGGTCACGGTCATATTTGACGGGTCCTTTAGTATAGATGGGGCTTGCGGGTCGTACGGTACTGTCTCGGGAACTCGGATTTGATGTAGTACCAGTACCTGTGCACGCCCCCAGAGACGACGTTCTAGCGGCTTGACCATGCGATCTACTGGGTTTGACGTTTAGGATACTCGTTACTGGAGTCTGTTGGAAAGGATCGATCGGATACTAGTGACTCAAAGCGAGCAAGCGTGGATGGCATTCTTCACATTCCACGCCAAGGAGCGACGGCCTTACCTGGGACGCAAACACCGACATTGTGGTTACGAGTCAGAAGGTGGTGGCGGCTTTGGATCAGGATTCGGGAGCGCTACATATATGATACTAATCAGTTGCATTACATAGACTCGTTGAGTATCTTCCACTGTTCGCTGCTACACGGCGCAAGGCATGCACCACGCCCTCGAGATACATCCTCGCCGAGATTTTTGATCGCTGTTGTCCGCAAAAACCATACCTTTGTGACTACGCTCGCCTTTGCACGACTGGTGTCACTACTGTAGTCAAGTTGCTCAACGTAGAGCTCATTTGTTCCAGGATCGTCCTGTCGTTTTCTCAGCTCTCACCAGGCATCCAGAAACTCTACATGCACGTAATCCAACAACTCGACGACGCGTTAACTGCAATGGAACCCAAGTCTGTCTGTCGCTAGCAGCAGTCCCGCCGCATGCATGCATTCAAGACCCGGCTCAGCTTCGCTCTGAGTGCTGCATTGCCAGCTCCTAGTGCAAGCGCGGTTATGCCAAAACGCTTTCTACCAGTCAACCACTGGCATCTCTCGGCTCGACATTACCGTCTACGTTGCTACCGACATTCTCGACTCGATAATCAAAGTGCACTCTGTGTCTGCTGTCGGTGCTCCCTTCTGTTGCATCGCGGCAGGTCGGACGTCCACAAGGCACCTAGCAACTTCACGGTTCACGTCCAGTTCGACGCCAGGACGGATGATTGCAGGTGGCACCTTCAGGCAAGCAAATTTACGTCTTACACGCAGCCCGAAACAACCGATCACATGGTGGATAGCAATTATCAACAGCGAGTATGCGCAATGCAAGATAACGAGCGTGTAAGTACTGGAATCTGGCACCGAGATGAGTATAAAGCACCCGTTAATTTCAACTCGAAGCCTCGTCCAGGATGAGGAACCCGATCCGCCGCGTTTCCTCCAATAATGTCTTTATGCATTCCTCTCCCCAAGCGGTCGCACCCTGCATTGCGTTGGGTTAGAAGACGCATGGACGTGAAGCTGGCAAGAGAGACGATGACTCACCTGGACCTGAAAGTAGAGCCTTGAATGCATCGTCCACATGTGAATGGTCCTATAGGACGGGAAAATAAATTGATTGTCAGACCGCATGGAAGCAGGAACGACCATGTAGACGTCTTACATGAAGTTCCGCAGTCGATTTCCGATGCATACGCTTCCAACGGTAATCTTCCCGTGCTTGGTCCGCAGTTTCTTCTCCACTGCGCCCAGATTATTGAAAGCACACCACCACGACGTGGGTGCTTCCGCCTGACCCGCGGACTTGGTCTTGCTATCCTGTTCTAATCCGACTGGCGACGTGCTCTCCATCGCAGCGACCACGTGAGGCAGACACGGATCAGCTAGATATCTGTCAAAACGCTCCTGAAGTATTTTCGCCGTCATGATCAGTCTTTTCTTTTCGCTGTCTTCCATCAATACCCGGGCCATTGAGAAACGCAATGGCATTTGAGTGAAGGATGATATGAAGTGTGTCTTCGGGTCGACAGGTGGTTTCATGTAGCGCTCCAGAGAGACACTGGAAAAAACGTCGTGGATCGGGGTAATCAAGCATCGTAGAGTCAGACAAATCCAAACGACCAACAATCTAGAAAAACATTGCTTACACTGTCGATGCAGACGAAAAGTCGACTTCAGTGGCTTCAGGAACCGGATTCATCTTGATCTGTGCTAGACAGTGTGCGGCGTGGAATAGCGTCGAGATGGAAACCCCAAGCTTTTTCGCTTCAGCAATGATCGCTGCTGTTTCCAATTCCGAGACAGTTATGGCATACCGGAACGGTGGATGGGACATGTTCAGGGGGCGGGACGGCGGAGCCAGGGTGTGACAGGGCTGGGTTACGATGTACATCATTAGAGTAAGGTGAAACCGTGAAAAAACTTGAGCCCTACTACAGTCCGGGCATTCTGCTCCGCAAATTCTTGCAAGAGCTTCCTTCCAGCTTTCTCCCATTCTTTCGATGGTCCTCCAGTCGCTGTAATAGGATCAACGGGAAGGTTCTTCCATTCTTCCAAAGGTTTGATTCTGACGTCCATGCCCTCGCCAGACATCCATTCGCACATGAGGTTCAGTGCGTGGAACGCAGGTCCCGCGTCGATGATGGTATGAGGGCCGTGAAAGTACAGGCCATACTCCAAGTCCTTGTCGTCGTTGCCGTGTTTCGAGGTGGTAAGCAGATAGGCCCTGAAAAGAACGGTAGTATCGTTCCCGTCTGTGTAGGGGAGTCGTTTGAGGTTGATGCTTTGAACGAACTCTGATGGGTTGAGCGAGACACCTCGCTCTTCAACGGCAAGCGCTAAATTGAGCCATGCACCGCGATCAGCGGACGGGTTGTACACCCATCGTGGAGATACGATATCCTCTACGGTGCAGGAGATGATAGGACAAACAAATCTAGGACACGGAGGTGGAGGTTAGCTTCTGGTAAGCCAGACCACAAACATACATTTTGAAAACGATCTTACCGGAGTTTATCGAGAGCTTCGCGAGCACGATGCTCTAATTCATTTACATGCAACGAAGAGGTAAAGTTGATGCCGATGCAGACCTCACCATCCCTGTAAGAAAGTGGTTATCCCAAGCGTTTGATAAACAGAAATTTGACTTGCGCATCGAAGGCATTCCAATATCTCTGCATGGCAAGCTCAGAACCAACCAAAGGCCTGGCTTCCGTGTGGACCCAATGAGTCGGATTACGATGCGGAACGCAGTAGTGACTGACCGTGTGAACACAGGAGGGTCACGATCAGTATCAAAGACCCAAGGCGTCGGAAGGAGAGTTAAGCTGGCCATTCGGTATAGGAGTGCGTTGGTGAGTATCTCTGGGGTGTACAATGACTAAAACAACGAACACGACTCGCTTTTCGAGTCAGCCTCGGACCTATCTGTCAACACGTGGACAGACTCGGTGCCGGCCGGAAATCGGATCTGCTCAACGAGCAACTAGTTTTCTGGTATGAGGGACCGAGTCATCTTTGCGGCTGGCTGTTGGTTCATCAATACTTGCCTATCGTACGGCCCTCCCTTTCGACATGCAGCCAACTTCGTTGAAGCGGAGTCCGGCCCGTGGCAACGGAGGAAAACCCAACCTCAACTTGAAGAGATGGCACACCGATATGAAAGTTCATGGTGTGCATTTGTGAATGATAGAACGACGTCGTTTGCTTGAATCATCCATATCTTCATGTGCTTGCAAGCTTGTGCTATAGGTTCCGGCTTCTCCCTTGTTGTCTAGCGGAGCTTTTTCTGGCGCGCCGTGGCACCTGTCCAAGCGGGAACCAAAACAAATGCCAACGTTCTCAACGCTGCCCAGTTTGGAAGCATCCCCGGATTACCTAGAAAGTCACGTCGCGCAACAGTTGTTCAGTACGTGAGTTCCGTTGCATCGTATCCAGCGTGTCGTGGGTGAATACCGCGGATGGGTTAGATATTGCCAAGGGTGTTCGGCGCACATCCGCTATGCACGGGATGCCTGCATCGGGCAGTCAATACAACGGCATGTGCCTCGACACTTCACCTCGCAACATCACCGCTCATACTCTTCTTTCGGGATCTCCGTCGGAAATCGCCTTTTGCTTCGAGTAGGTCAGCACTACGTACCTAAGACTCGGTGATCGGACATCCTGTCTTTCGAGACCTGTGGCACATCAGTTTACCACCGGTATTCTTATGTCGCCTCCTTCACGACTTCTCTTCGTTTCAGGCCAGCCCTAGAGCATGTACGCTGTAAGTTCCGAGATTCATCTTGATAACAAAGAAAGAGGGAATCTCCTTTCCCCACAGTTATTGTGTGCAGCAGTAAATGTTTTTATGGCCCACCGCGTCAATACGACCGCGATGCCGATTTTTTGACAAAATGTAGATGACATGGAACTTGTGCTTCGTGTTTGATCTAGCGGGTTCCTAGTCTGACATCCCTGCCTGTGCAACACAGGCACGGAAATCATCCTCCGCGGTGTTCTCGAACTGTTCGAAATTCTCAATAGATTGAATTGAACATCATCCTTTGCCAGATCTGAGCAAGACATCAGATACGGTCCTCGGAACGATGCTAATAGGAGATGATGAAACGTCTACCATCCTCAGAATCCCGGTGACTTTGGTCAACCCCGCAGGAGTAATCAGATCGGAGCTGACACCACTGATGTCACGGGCGTTTGGTCCTGTTGGTTACTGACCCTTATCGTCATCGTCCCGTTCGTGTTCCTTGCACACTGCCACCCGTGTTCCCATGTCCACCTGGGATGGCCGAGCCTTCTTTGGTCTTGCAGAACAGAACATGAGATCCTGATCACGATGCATGGAATGGCAGACCAGAATATATTGATCATTGGAGCCGTGTGGAAGGTGCTTGATCACGTTTGCGAAGTCGGAACAACAGAATGCAGAGGATATACGGATCAACGAGGCTCCAAGAAACAACCAATCGATGTCTGAGAACGGAACATCATGAACCAGCCGCCGAACCCATGAAACAGAGAAAACGTGGTGTCGCAGATGCAGCGTGCCAGAGCGGCAAGATGGACCGTTCGACCACATCACGGCAGCCATGAAGATTCGGTGGCCAATACCACCGGGGTTGGAGAGAGGTTTGGGCGCACAAAGCTGTTATACCCGAGAAGCACTACAGCTCTGTCTGCCCAATGCACTCACTGTGTCAGCTCTGGGGTAGTCGGATCTGCGTGACCCTGGATACAGGCTATCCTCGAGACGGCTAATTGACAGCCTTTATCGCACGTCGCTCCGCTATCATATTTGCAGGGACGCCAATGGCATCGCGTAGTGGATTAGCCCTGCGGGTTGGTCCCGTGGGTCGTCTGATAGCGGGGGTTATTCCTGAGAATGGGTTCGACGTAGACGAGACAGCTGTGGAAAAGAGAGACCAAAGTGAGGGAACAGCATGACCAAGCAGTGGCAATTCTCGACATATAGCATCGCCTCATCGTAGGCCATCATCAGCACCTCCCACCATGACCACCTCCCTCGATCTCCTCAAGCAGACCGGCACCGTCGTCGTCTCAGACTCGGGCGACTTTGAGAGTAAGCACGCCCGCTTCGTCTTCCAAGGCGCCGTATCGCTTAATCGCGCCATGCAATCTTATCAGCAATCGATGTCTACAAGCCACAGGTGAGCCCAGATTTCATTTGCCCACGGTCGGCGTCTCATATCGAGAACCGAGTAGGATGCGACCACGAATCCATCCCTGATCCTGGCGGCAGCCAACAAGCCCGGCTACGCACGCCTCATCGACGCCGCTGTCAAGTACGCAAAGGAAAAGGGTGGTTCTCTCGAGGACCAGGCCAATTGTGCCTTGGATCGTTTGGTACGAATGGAAGCCTCTCAATTCATTCCCATCACCCCTTCACACCACCACCACCCTCATTTTTCAGCTCGTCGAATTCGGAAAAGAAATTCTCGGAATTATTCCGGGCCGTGTGTCGACCGAGGTTGATGCTCGTCTCTCCTTTGACAAGGAACGCACCAAAGCAAAGGTAAATTGATCTCGATCAGGCGATACACGTAATTCGGCAAGCGTACTGACACATCTTATCACACATCTAGGCCAGGGAACTCATCGCTCTCTATGAATCCGTTGGTATCAAGAAGGAACGTATCCTCATCAAGATCGCGTCGACGTGGGAGGGTATCCAGGCAGCGCGTGAACTCGAAAGGGACGACGGCATTCACTGCAACCTAACGCTTCTCTTCGGTTTCGGTCAGGCTGTTGCCTGCGCCGAGGCAGGCGTGACGCTCATTTCGCCATTTGTTGGTCGTGTAAGCCGAACTGATTTTTATTTTCTATTTGGGCCTTTCCAACAGTGTCCCTCCCGTCCGTGTTAATTCATTCACCCCTGTTTAGATTCTCGACTGGCACAAGAAGGCAACTGGAAAGAACTATGAAGGCGACGACGACCCTGGTGTTCAATCGGTGAAAAGGATCTTCAACTACTACAAACAACACGGTTACAAGACAATCGTCATGGGTGCTAGCTTCCGTAACGTACGTGACTCAATATCTCTCGTCTCCTCGTACTGACGCGATCACACCGACCCTTTCTTCCATCATGACCACATACCATTGGTCGATCGCGCTCCCTGATTGGTTCCGACAGACCGGTGAAATTAAAGCTTTGGCAGGCGTCGACTTTTTGACCATCTCTCCTGCCTTACTCGAGGAACTCAAGAAGTCGACGGATCCCGTTCCCAAGCGACTGGACGCCTACGGCAGTGAGTACACCTCGTATCCTCTTATGGGATCGTTCTCGTCCCCTGGCATGATCGGCTGATCCGTCCTTTTTTTATTTTATTTTTTCGCTCTCCTTTTTCTCGTCCGCCGTTCCCCTTGCCCCTTTTTACGCGCGTCCATGACTCCCATCATTTCGCGCTACTTTCTGATTTCCCACGCTCACCTCCCCCGATTTCACTGCAGACATCGAACCAATCCCAAAGGTGTCCTTTATCGACAACGAACCCGAATTCCGCTGGACCCTCTTGCAAGACCAAATGGCGTTCGACAAGCTCCACGAGGGCATCAAGAAGTTCGCCGAGGACGGGGAGACACTCAAGGCCGTCCTCCGTAACAAACTCTCCGCCTAGACTCGTCTCAGGTCCCCCCTCTCCGTGTATTACCATGTCGTACCATTCCCCCTCCTCCTTTTTTTAGACAGTTTAATGTACAGTAGGCAAAAACGAAACAATGCTCGTTCGAGAATCGAGCTCATGACGCGCGTGTCTGAAAAAAAAAAAAAAAGAAGGCGGCGGCACCATGGATACCTGAGAGACGTCTTCTTCGTGATGATACGCGCCGACGTTGCCCCATCTCCGTTGGTCACGTCGAGCTGATACGCCTTCCATTCTACATCCCGTATGGGCGTGATGCCGTCAACGCCAACACCCACGCCGTTTTTCCCCATGTTAAATGAAATGCCAGTCTCGACGACGTTCCCTCCCCAACGGAAAATAAAAAAAAACGAGATGCCATTAATTCGCCGTGACTACAAAAGTACAAATGACATGGTGTTTATAATTAGTGTATGCGAAGGCGGGAGGACGATAACCGATGGATGCCATGGATACTACGAGGCGAGATACAAAGTGAAACACAAAATCAGAAAACAACGAAAGTCTTCGCGAGTACGCTCGCATCAAGAAGACGTGACATGTATGTACGTGCAGGCAGAGTAGGGGATAGTTTGTGTGTCAAAGAAGCGTCATGCTTGGCGAAATATCAACACTAATCTCTCGGCGATGTGGCGACAAGACGTACGACAAACGAAAAATAATGCTTGGATTCTGGGTGTGCAAACCGACCGAAAATCCCGTTCAGAAGGCACAAACTCCCGATTCCCACTCCTCCCTCGTCACACAGCCGACAGCCCGGCACACCGGGCACGATACCTCGACCAGAGGCTCGGCCTTGTCTTCACCTCCCCACCCTGCAACACGCTCCGCACTAACCAGACACGAAGGATGGAACGCATGCGTGCATACAGCAGCATCAACACCACTCTCGTGCGTGCCAGCCTGAGGAAGCGGGTGGATGGATACTTGCTTCGTCAACGAGGCAGACAGTTCGGGACAAGGGTCGTCATCAGAGGGGCCAACACCACAGCTCACGTCGGAACAACGGAGACCCTTCTCCCGTTCCCGCTGCTCGACGCGCTGTCGTAGTGAAGGTCCAGGGGCGGGTGGGAGGGTCCACGTCTTTCTTTCCCGGCGGGGAGGCATAGAACGTGTAGGTCGGAACATCATTGGATGGAATGGAAAAATCGGAACGGCACGAGGACCTCCCGCAGGAGGAGATCCCGCCGCATCAGAAGCCGGTGCAGGGTGTGGTTGTGGCTGACCACCGTCCATAGGGGGTTGAGGCCAAGCTGCCCGAGGTGCTGGTCTAGCTGGTGGCGGTTGTTCGGCGCCTTCTGTGGCGGGGGCATCTGGAGGGGCAGGCCCATGAGCATTAATCACCTGTGGCATAACATTCTGCGCCGTCCGCAGTACACCCTCGATCAACGAGCGTAGATCTTGAGGTAGCCCGTTGGGATTTGCGGCACCGTTTCCGCCAGCGGCACCGGCGCCCGCTCCGCCATTGTCAGCACCGTCGGCATCTGCGGCATTATCACGGGGATTGGCATCTCGTTCTTGGGGGGATAAACCACCGACAAACATATCCATATCCACCCCTATCGTCATCACATCAATACCTAGAGGACGAAACGGATACTCATTAGTGGAGCTCGGTAGAAGGACTGTGCGCAAACGCGGCGCAGTATGAAGAGATGACATACCCTGGGGGCCATCTTCAGGTGCTTGGGCTCCAGTCGGTCTCAGGGGTATCTGGATAGCTGGGAAAGAGAATACAGGGATTCCGGGTATCGGTGCGAATGCGTTGAAACCTACACCACCTGGACCTATGGCGGGAGAAGGTCCATTACCCGGTGGCACTGCGGCCGGGGGTACGGCGGCATCTGCCACGCCAGCACCAGTGGCAGGAGCCTCCGGTGCGGCCTGCGGGTCAGCCGGCGCTGGGTTTTCGGCGGTATTTTCTCGCTGAGAAGGGGGGGCACGATTAAACGCACGTCTAGGCGGCGGAGTATAGGTAAGGTTTTCCGGGTCGATGTTAAATCTGCAAGTCGGGCATGTTGCTTGTTTTGCCCTTGTGAACCACGGCAGCAGACATGAAGCATGAAAAACGTGAGCACATGGAAGGGAAATGATGTTGTGTGATTCGGAAGATGGCGGGGTCGTAGAAGACGTGTTTGGTTCAGAATGTGAATCGGAAGAGGGGTGAACGTCAACGTCCATCACATCATTCGATGTATGCGTCGTATTTTGTGCCTCGGCGGTATTGCTGTCCGAGGCCGATGGCCGGGGCGCTTCATCTCCCAAAGACTGCTGACCAGTGAAATTGTCGCTCTCCCCGTCCAGTAAGGCGTCCCAGCAGATAGCGCACCCCGAAGACGATCCTTCTGCAGCGCCATCCCCAAGATGTCCTCCCGGTGCACCTCCAACACGCTCTAACCTCTTCACAAGTCCCAAAGGAACGATCTCTAGACCAGAAACAAGTTTCTTCGCCCGCTCAGGGTCCTCCCAACCCTCCTCCATTGCTTGTAGCCCCTGGAACAATGCGGCAAAGGACGCAAACAACTCCTCTCGGGCACCTGCATCCATTCCAAACATATTCTGGGGTACACCCTGGCCACCGGCGGCGGGTCCCATCCGATTACCGGGCGCAGGCCCAAAGAGCGGTATCGTCAACGTAAATCCAGCTGTCAAGATCGGAACACCGTGTGGCGAACGACCGGGGGTTGCATTATTGCCTGTAGGCGACGGATCTATAGTATCCTCACCAGTTTGTACATGCTCAGGTAGGGCTTCTCCCGCGGGAATATTACCCCCAGGAGGGCCTAGGCCGAACATGGCGCCGAATAAGCCCGCCGGAAAATGAGGCGGCTGCTGAGGGTTAGCACCCTGCGGTGCAGGATCTTCCGATGGAGGAGGGCCACCCACGCGCTCTGAAGGATGTCTACGATCCCTAGCGTCGTCCACATCGTCCTCTACACGCGCACGACGAGTCCCGGTAATAGGTTCGAGAGGTGGAGGTTCATCTTCATCGTCTATCTGAACGTTCTGACGATCTTGGTTGACCGACTGAGCGCCCGCGCCCCAATGTAATGGCGCTGGGTCGACTGTGGCGATACTCGGGTCCGACTCGCCCGACGAGTCACTGATGGAGCGCAATTCCGGTATGGACTCTTCGTCGTCATCGCGCTGCGAATTCAGTCGGGATCTGGACGGAGTGTCGATGCCTGCAGGTGCAGACACCAAGCTGGGCACAGCGGAGCCTGCGGAAGTGCGTGCGGAATCCGTGGGACGAGAGTCGTGTGCGCCTCCCACCGAGTTCACAGGCCCAGGTGGTGGCACGTCGCCCGTACGATTCCGAGAACGGTTATCTCTATGCTGTCCGCTGCTGGAATCATGGTTACTGGCGAAAGCGTGGTTAATATTTCGGAAGACATTCTGAAGGGTGGTTCCGAAATGGAAGTTGTGGGGAAAGGGTCGGCCGCGGGTATTGTTGTTACGTTCGTCGTTGCTCATGAGAGATGGTGGTGGATAGAGAACAAGAGGTGGGCTGCGGTGTTTGTAATCGTCGAGCGACTTTGTGGTGCGAGTTGTTGTCGAATGCGATACCGCTCAGTCATCCACGTATGGGTGACGCTTGTCACTCGTCACGCCCGCGCAAACACCAGAACATTCTCCACCTTGCTCGCGCCTTCTCGCGTTCGACCCACGGCTCTCGCACTTTTTTTCGTCCACTTCACATTACGCGTCTACAGAATATATGCGCATAAGAACATCTCCGAAAATCACAGCGTCTTCGCCTTGTTGCCCTTGCGCCTTTGTGTTCGTCTACGCAGGTACCGTCGGGCAGCCGGACCACCAAACTACAACTGAGTCAGCATCTGAGACCCGTCCCGAGATGATAACTCACCCGAACCGTCGGGTACAACATCAGAAGCGTCCCACCGGTGATCCAACCCCACTTCACATGCACGGGTAGAGGCTCCTTGAATATCCCTCGACCCCACTTGGTAATTACCAACAGCTCAGTCAAGACTGTAGCGAGCAGCAGCCAGCAATGTTGTCCCATGCGCTTTGCTTTTCTGTCCATAGAATGAGCCCACGTGCGCTACTTCCCACGGATTGGGAACATACTTGGGATCATTGATATACTGGTACAGCTCCCTCACCGCGGGTAATGCGCACAGGAAAACGAATGCGAGCCTCATTATGACAATAGGATGATCAGGTTCCATCCATAATAATGACTCCAGTGCCCATTCATGATCAACATGACCGTCAAAGACCGACATGAAACACGTCGCTTACCTTCAAGTAAAACGGGTTCAACTCCGCAGCAAGGAACACAGCAAGGAGCAGTACGACAGTCACATAATGACGGAATGACGTCGTTCCTTCCCACTTGAAAGCCGTCCAATCATGCGGCGAAAACTGGCTCAGCACTCGTCTTGCCTTGGAGCGCAACCCGCGCGTTTGTCGCAACCCGCGCCATTCATATGGCTAGATGGCCCAGGTCATCGACTAAAGCATAGCAGGACGTCCGCGACATACCTTTACTTCGAGATACTGACAAGTCTTCATCCCTGTGGATACGGCATGAACATCGTGGTTCTATGGAAAAAGCCGAAACGCACCCAGATACGTTCCTATCCAGTTGCAAAGCAAAACATCAAGGATCCACTGCGCGATCGATATCAGCCACAGGAAAACTTGGAACTAAGAGGGTTTACATGATCCCACCAGCACTATGAAAGATTGAGTGCTCAGCGGAGATAGGAGGATCTAGATGAGACGTACTTCGGCGAAGTTCGGTAGTTGATGTTGTAAACTATATTCAGCAAACTCAAATGCGATGCTCAAGATCTTCAATGATGAAATAAGCAGTCGTTCTGAAAGGACCATCGATAAAGACACACCCAACAGAACCAATAGTCGCGCAATATCATCGCCTTGCCGAACCAGCCTAGCGCATGTGCCACGCAAAATATATCGATCGAGTCCTGAGCAGACATTTCGCTCTAATTCAGGACGGATCCTTGGGAATTAAGAGCATCAGAAAAGCTGACCCAGATGTTCTGCGCAGTTAGCGCGCAGTTTTCCGCGTAACTCTTCTCAGGAAGAGGTACGTTCAAGGCAGGGTCCAAGAACGTCATCATTCTTCTTGCCGAATGAAGATCCTGGAAGAGTAAGAAAACCAGGGCTAGTTCATAGAGTAGGTTGATTCCCAACACCACCCGCCAAAACGCCGGATGAGGCCGGATAAACGGCCCGTCCCTGAATTGAATCATGGAAAACATTAAGAAGGAAGCAGCCGCGGCGTAGACTCCTCTGAGATGAGTGAAATCGCGAATGAGACCGGAACACACGCAGACGGACGATGGAGAACGCATACACGCGACGTTTGTCTCTCCCTTCCGCAAGGACATCGGGAGACATGGCAACGTAAGCCAACGCGGCGAGACCGACGGAGAGCGTTGTCAGAGTGATGGGCTTGAAGAAGAATCTGGCGAAGATTGGGTAAGAGGGCGACAACGACCCCTTGGTCGACGCACTCTACGGAGGTATCGTTGCGTTCCTGGAAAGGGGCTATTCGAGTGTAGGGCTCGGTGCGATCTGCCTTTGTTCGCGTCAATCTCGTCAATAAGGCGGTACCCGACTGGCAACATACATCGAACCCTGGACATAAATTAAATTGGGGTTTCGATCGGCCGCGGTGCTACTCACAACGAACTGGAGCGCCATTTAAGCCAGGCTTGGGTTCCGCCTCGGACGGAGAAAGGAGCACGTCCGAGGTTTCATGGGGCGACGTTGGCGATTCAGGTTCCGAAGTCATCCTGGGCGAGGTCGAAAGGCTGATAAGAGGGACGTTACAAGCCCGAATTATAACATCAACGCCATGCAAGACGATGCTGGTGAAAGTGTACACGCGTATGGTTGGCTGGCTCCACGCACGCGTCAGGTGCCAACGTTGCACTTCTCAGTTTGATTATGTAAGCACCCAAACCGGTTGTAGCACCTCAGTTGCGTCCAAGGCGCGCAGAAACATATTCGATTGGGCGATACATACCATGAAACCTGTCCCATGACTGTCAATGCACGAGATCTCAAGACGGGTCCGGGGTGATTGTATCAGCATGGTCTTCGACGCATCGGCGGTCTGGAAGCAGTACGCGAGCTATTGCATCCAACATCGGAATTCTTGCCCCGCTCCCCTGAAGGCACTGTGCTACCACTTCTACATCAGAAACCCCAAGACGGTGGGAGTATGAGACCGGAGACGACCGGCAAGACGGAGCGGTGCAGAAAAAAAAAAAAGATTCGCTGGTATGTTCGTTCAACAGTCCGCTGCGGCTTCCACTTGATGGAAGACTGTTCCGGATCATGGATGTGCAATGGCAAGCGACCCAATCCGTGGCGTATCCTGGTCATATATCCTCCTCTGTCGAGATCGATGGCACTTTCGATCAATGAGGCCAGCTACGACCCTATCGATGACGTGCGTGCAGTGTCGCTCGTTGGCAAGCACTCATCCCTACATTGAACAGCACTCCGGAGATTCGCGTGGTTCGTCCGTTGTAATGCACCTGTGAAGGAAATGTTTTCTATCCGGCTTGGCTGTGCATCTCGGGGGGGGTCTTTCGAGCCCGTTGCGAACCGGCGTACACCGCCCGCCAAGGGTCAATGTCCTTGGTGATCAGACGGACCTGCATCGGGAGACGGCGCTTACATGTACTCGGGCCAACGCTCGACCTTTTCAGGGGTCAGCCTCGTATCTGAATGGGCGCTGTCTGTCAGAGCTCATTACTTCCAAAACCAGGTCCGCGCGTTGTCCCGATCGATGACAGCGAGAGTTCGATCGGAAGATGCCATCATTGCACACTGTCAAAACAGCCGCGCCAACGTCTCATACCAAAAGTAGCTCGCTCGCCTCACCTTGAGCGTAAGGCGAATGAATTGTGGCAAAGACATGGGCGGCTGAGCCGTCGCAACCATTGATGGCGCGGCATCACCACACTCCGTTCGCTTCTGGCGTCGTTCTTCGAGGACTTCTGGACATTCTGGAACAACGTATGATGCTGAACGACAGAACCACGCGAGGGTTCTGTCAGCAAAAATTTCATAGAATAGTCCTCGGAGGTCCACGCAGCAAACACTGCAACACCTGCCATGTAAGGAGCAGGCACGAGGCACTTGGAGCACGGTCGGATGATGTGTCTCACGCCCATGATGACCCTGGACACGTCTGAAATACGAAGTTGATTCCGGCCAACTTGCCACGTCGGAGAGGAGCAAGGACCATGCACATGATTCTTGGTCAGGGGACGAGCGGACACACATCAGGACCACGCTGACTCTGTGCTGTGGATCAAGCCGAGCGAAGAGGATGGGGCACGTTCAGAACATGGGCATCAGAGATCATCGGAAGTGGCCGTGGGGGGGTCTTCTGGACGGATATAACCGAACGGAGGTGCCAGATTGAGACAGATAATGAAAATGGCGCCGCGTCAACGAGACGGGATGAATATTCCCGGGATGCTTCATGACGACGAGATGTGGTGTACACGCAATTGGTATGTACGGGCCGGCGGGGGGCGGTGAGGAGACCGATTTGCGACGGTGTCGCGTACCTGAGAGGATGATCAACCAGAGTGCAAGGGACTTGGTCTCAAAGTCATGGTCGGGCATGAAATCGAGAAGCTATCCAGTGGCGCACGAGTTGCCAGGGACACCATATGGAGCAAGTGAATGTGCGATGGACGGGTACACATTGATTGTGATATGGAGGAGCGTGCGCAATCGGACTTGATCGGCGGGAGAAAACAGCATCCGAAGAGAGGTTCAGATAAAGTAATAGATCAATCCGACAGTCTGGAAGGTTTGCGGCCTTCGAACTTGAAACTCAACACGGTCATCCTGATCAGCCTGCCGAACACGACGGACGCTTTCTCGTGTGGAGATATTTTCCTCCGCTTCTGTCAGAAATGAACGCCGGCCTCACTCGCCCTCCTCCGACAACACACGTAATATGCACTCCTCCTGGGAGTCTGCCCGCTCCCGACGCTGCTCGGCGGTGCGGCGCGTTGGCGCGTGCTGGGTCGTCGTCCGCACCACTCCGTAGACGAGATACGGACGCGGTGGGCCGGCGTACAAGTGCGAGGACCTGCGAAGGGGGACGGTCGTTGCCTCACGTCATTTGAGAATAATTACGGGATTTGATTTGGCTGCGTTCCCCGTATGGGCCTCGCTGTTCTCAGGCAGATCCGACTCATGCACGGAATGCGTCCAAACCCCCGTCAACAGTCCTCCTGACACTTGTCGCTGGCTGACGTGCTGCCGGCTGCAGAGCCCCCAAAAGGGCATGTCCTCAAGAACTCTGCGCGGTGGGCGGTGTATATTGTGGATCGGATCCATTCAACGATGTTGTCATCCAGCTGAGCAGAGCGTCGCTGGGTTCGCGTCTGGGCGCGTTCACAGGAAGGATGATTGAGGAGAATGTGCTAATCAGATATCCGAGGGCACTGCATTGGAATTAGGCTCAAGAACCCGGCAGCCTGAAGATGTGGTGGACAAACGGGGTTATTTCCATGGTCAGCCCTGATTGAGGCAAGTGGCCTGTTCTTTACTCACGCGTTGTATATTTATGTCACTGCCGAGACTGGAAGGCACTCTTTACAGGGCTGGGTCACACAGAGACCGATTTCGTGAAGAAGAGTCAAACGATCTGTGCTGCTGTCAATGCCCGAGGTGATCCAGATCTCATCCTCGTTACTTAAGTACTTAATGTCCCCGTCCCCCTCCGTTGCTATCTCCATATCCTCCCCTCCACAAAGTACTTCTTTCCTCTCCTCTCCCCGTCTCCATGCCCTCTGACCCCTTCCCGTCCATCCAGCTCAAGGGCGAAATCATGGATCTTGACTTCACCGTAGACACCGATCACCGTAAGCGCAGAAGGAACCGCACCACCCAGTCCTGTCTCAACTGCCACACCTCCAAACGAAAGGCCTGTCTTCTCCCTGCCCGCTAGGTCTCGTCCTCACCTCGCCACAGTGTGACAGAAAACGTCCTTGCCAGCGCTGCATCCAGCTTGGCCTCGTGCGTCCTCTACCTGCGCTATTGTTCCCTCGGTCTCATCGTCTTCCCAGACCGGCCTTTGTGTGTACGAAATCGATGATCCAGCACTGAGGTGCGTTCGTGCCTCACCTCCGCGCGGCACAGCTTCCTGAGTGCATGGTGTTCCAGAGACGACCCCACCCTGGACGAAACGACGCGTTTGCGCAACAGAATAGCGGAGTTGGAAAGCCTCGTCAGGGAGCTACGTGGTATGGATGTCTGTTTCAAATCGCCTAGTCCGTCTCCTGATCTCCTTTGGTCTAGGCAAGCCCCATCCTCGATGGGCAGATGCCAACTTCAGAGACGGTGACCCGTCTGAACGGTGGCACTCGCGTGCCGCCAAAAACAGCTTGCATCTCAGGCGCCGTGCGCGTTCCCCAGACACGCTGGCGCGTCCGAATCAGGAGCCCCGGGGTCTGGTTTCAGCCTCCGGAACTCCGATCAAGATTGAACCAATTACGGACATATCCCAGCCTCATCTATATCGCTTCACGCCGTCTCCCCCGGCGTCGTATCCCGCTTTCCATTCAGATAACTCGGCGTCACCACCGTATGAACGTCAGAACGGACATCATTACAACAATGGTAGCGTCGCTTCCAATGGGCGCTCCTCGATGCCGTATCCGTCGCCAACGTCCACCAATGGCCTTTCGTATAACCATCACCCGTCAGACCCACCTTCCTACCATGAAAACGGAAACGTCTATCAGATGAATCCATGCGAGCCCGATAAAGTGTACGGCAATCACTATCCGTCGGATTCACCTCCGTCGCCTCCATTTTGCGCATGTCGAACCAACCCTGGCACCGAACACGCATTCGTGTCCCTAGGCCAGCAGCTCCAAAGTACCCTCGCCTCCCTGAGGCAGTACGCGCAGCATCCGGAAAACTCGCAGTGCCAGTTGTACCGGCGCATCAGCGAGCTGATCAATCTCATGAGGTACGTCCCTGTTTGTCGCCTCGCGGCGACCTCATGTTCAATATGAGCTAATTTCTTGGGTGGTGAGAATTAGTGGAAATGATCCGGATGAGGGCACAGGTTCGCCTTATGGGACTCTTCCCACACCAACGGAGAGCGAAATTATGTCTTCACATTCGTCTTCGAGCACGCCCTTCCATGGATCATCCGCTGGTGCCTCCGTTTCGGAGTGGAACACGATGGCGCCTACCGGATTCAACCCTTATTTCCCCATATCGTCAGGCGAACAGACCATGTACAGTAATATCATCACATGAACCCGGCTCGCCAGCCCTGGTTCCCCCTTGGTCCTTGCTATTTCTAGCTAGCTCTTGATGCTGTCTATTTACTCGCTGTCGCGCCGGATGTGACTTTGTACTAATAAGTATTTGTGCTAGATTTACAACACAGACTACATCTGTACATTATACGTCATGTACTTGTCTGTCTTTTCACGCACGCGACTCGAGGGGGCAACGTAGACTACTTTGATAGTTCGTCCTCGTCTACTTTGAAGCGAAATACACGTTGTGACGAGGGATCCGCCAGAGTTGGCTGCCCTTGCTCGCTCAGCTTCCACCGGTCTCTCTCGGTGAAGAGGACTTTCCCACTTTGCTTCACGAGGACGACGGTGGAAACGCGCGTTCCATAAATGTCGTCGGCGATGCGCAAGGGTTCGATTTGAATCGTGTTCCTCCATTCCGAACGATCGCGGGGCGGCTGCGAAGATCGCCATCTATATACACGACACCACGAGGGAAAGGAAGAACAAAAAAAAAAAACGACGTTTGAGCGAATCGATCGTGAGCCGTCACGCATGGCGGCGCGGCTGCCATCGCGTATATATGATACCCACGTTAGGAGATTAAAGAGACCTTCGACGAGCTGATCGTCCGACGTGTCCGGCGGGAGTGACTCGAGGAGGGCGTCGAACGCGCAGAGGCCGTGTCGCACCTTGGGCCAGTCGTCTGCGTCGACGCCGTCGATGCCGTTGGAGAGCGCGCCGCGGTGTCGTTGGGCGTCGGTCAACGCGCGGTACGTGATCTGGCCACCTGCGCCGTGATTGGTGACGAAGATCGCGTCGAAAGAGAGCGACGGGGTCGTAAGAGTGGGTGCGAGGAGCAGCATGTTGAATCCCGCGTAGTGCGCATCGGGGGGTACGATGTTCCGTACGTCATCCTCGAGCGCGTGTGACGACGGGGATGTCAAAAACGACGAGACGAGGTGACCTCGGGAGGAGGGGTAGGTGCCGTACGGTTCGGTGATGTTCGTTCTGTTGGATCAGAGAGGAATCAGAGATCGCGATATCGACTTGGTGACACTCACAGCAGGCCGAGCTTTCCGGTTCGGGTGAGACCGAGCCATGTGCCACCTGCGTGGGCGTCGACGCCAGACAGGACGTCTGGATCTACTGGTCTGCCAAAGGCATGGAAACGCGCGGGGTGGGTGGGCCTGGAGAGATACTCGTCCCGGTTGCTACACAGAATGCTGGTTCGCGAGATGAACACCAACGGTGTACGACAAAAGGAACCACGGACAGAGCGTAATCGGGGTGGTCCAGGGTGAAAAAGGCGACACACATCTTGAGACAGTTCGGTAGTGAGTGCGAGATCCAGCGGTCGATGGTGCACACGTCGACGGACGGCGTACAGGTCAGGAACGTGGGGCGGGTGAACCGTTTTCGCGCTACTTGCCTTGTGTCAGACTGGATCCTGTTTGAGGGTGTCCGAGGAGTCCACTCGTTATTCGCACCGACGGTATCCTGCGAACTCGAACGTGAGCGATCTTGATCAAATCAACCCAACCCCGGGTCTGAGCGCGCGTTTCAGGTCAGACGGCGACGGCGACCACAGCGAAGAGACGGTCCGACGTTCACCCTTCATTCCCACTTACGAACAGAACAGACCATCCAGTTCCTGGCTTAGCTGGAATGGACGCGCTGGCCACGGTCGTTCTCGATAACGGCGGGTCCACCATTAAAGCCGGCGTAGTCGGAGACGATGAAACAGTCCGGTGAGCCTGGGGACTCGACTCGGCGCAGGGGGAACTTGACCTTCGTCTCCAAGCATTATTCCAAACGCTGTCGTCCGATCAAAGGGGGATAGGACTACGTACATCGGTCATGAGATTGCCCGCTGTACAGATTTCTCCTCGCTCCATTATCGGCTGCCTTTCGAAAAGGTCTCGCCAAATAAACCTTCCGTTCATATGATCACTGACTCCGATGCGAATTAGGGATTTTTGGTCGATTGGGATGCCCAAAAGGCCGTTTGGGATGGCCTGTTCTCCACAGAGGTCCTCTCTGTCAGTACCTTCCTTCGCTCACCTAGCTCGCGCTGCAGCAGCGTCTGCAGGTGAACGCGCCAGAGTCTTCGCTCGTCATTACGGAGCCCTACTTCGACCTGCCAAACATCCAGGACGTCTACGATCAGTTCGTATTCGAGGAATACGAATTTCAGTCCTATTACAGGTGCACACGTAAGTTGCGTTCCTCCATGGATACTTGGCGCCACGCTCATAGAAACATCCCCGCCCAGCCGCTGCCATGATCCCATATGGTTCTCTCTTTTCCGCTGAGGGACTCAATACCCCCGAATGTGCACTCATTGTTGATTCTGGCTTCAGCTTTACGCATGTGGTACCTTTGATCAACCATCAAATCCAGTGGTATGCCGTTAAGAGGTGAGCGTTCCGATTAGAACTTCCACCTTTAATGTCCCTCATCTGATATAGAATGGACGTTGGAGGCAAGCTTCTGACTAATCAGTTGAAAGAGGTGGTGTCATATCGCCAATGGAATATGATGGATGAAACGTACATTATGAATCACGCAAAGGAGGCGTGCTGTTACGTTTCAACGCAGTTCATTGCGGACCTCGAAACCTGTCGGTACGTCGTTCCTTCACTACACGGCAAGCAGTTACCCAACCAACAAAGGTCGAGCCCGAAGCAGAACTCAATTGTGATGGAATACCTCTTACCCAACTTTTCCATCAATCGAGGCGGCGAGATCAGGCGACCCGGATATGAACTCACGCCAACAGATCAGGTGCTTTTCATGGAGAACGAACGTTTCACTATCCCAGAGCTCCTATTCCGTCCCGACGACATCGGTGGGTTGTTGAAAGCCAGGGTATCACACGCTTTCGATTTTTCCTAATCGATTCCAAAAATTTCCAGGGTTAGAACAGACTGGACTACCAGGAACGATAGCGGCGTCCATTGGATTACTCCCCGAAGATCTTCAGGGAATGTTTTGGGCAAACATCGGTGTCATCGGTGGTAATACAAAGTTCTCCGGGTTCCATGAAAGACTGTACGCAATCACGGTCATATGCATTGCCCGTGAGATGGCACTAACGATGAATAAGCGTGATGGAATTGCGCTCGCTTGCTCCGGTGGATTTCGAGATAAACATTTTCAAGTCTGATGAGTGAGTTTCTTTTATTTTTATGCCGCTATCGTATGGCAATAACATGTGTCTCGGATCAGTCCGGTGACAGAATCATATCGTTCCACTTTGGCATTTGCCAGGCATCCAGATTATCCATCTCGTCTTCTCACTCGAGCAGAATATCTGGAATCTGGCAGCAGTGCAGTGCGCAGAAAGTTTGGCCACTGGGATACCGGCAGGCTTGTTGAAAAGAACAGGAATACAAGACAGGACGATGTCGAGCCACGGCTGGCAAGAAAACCTAGCCGGGCAAGAATGCGTTCCAATGCATCGTCCAGTGCTCGCCGTCGGTGACTGCCGTGCCATCTTTGATCCATCGGTCCAAGTTCACAGATTCAGGGTTAACTTTCCCAAGTGCGAAACGCACACTACGACAACGGCGTTCGCACTCATGGGAAGACAAGTCTGCTCTAGCAGAAACCTCGCATTCCCATTTATCTTGTCAGATTCGTCATTTATCATACTTATCCTGTCTACACCCAGTACGGAAACTGCAAAATGAAAAGCTCGGCATGACGAGTTGGCCTCTGTGGGAACACAACAATTGACCTCACTTTATCTGGTCAGGCACTGATCTAAGCGGAGCACAGTCGTGATTACCGCTGACTCACCTCCAAGGCATGTCAGTTTCCTCTTCTCGGAACGCTGAGAAGTGTTCCCTTGTTACTGTCTTCGTTCTTCCACAGTTCTCGGACTGGACCGTTCATTTCACCGATCACCGTGCACGAGTCCGCTTACGAGCTGAGCCAGCATCGCCACCTGACCGTCTTCTCGAACCCCAAGTACGAGAACTTCACATGACTCGCGCGCGCGCGCACGCCGTCGAACGCCGGTCATCGGGACCAGCGCTGTCGCTGTGTATCGTAGTGCTCCTCGCGCTCTTTTCACAATTGACCACATCCCATCTTGGCACGATGGCGCACCCCGAGTTTGACGGACTGGCGCTCTCACCGTCCCTTCTCACGTCATTCAAGATGGGCGGACTCTGTTGCGGTTGTCCATACCCTTCCGCGGGCTGCACGCGCTGTGTCCGTTTTGGGTGCTGAAATTCCGTCCTATGAACCGTAGGATATCACGGAACGTGGATCGTGGGCCTGGATCATCTTCTGGCCGTTGCACTCCACAGGTTCCATCTCGTCTCCCTAGTGACTTGACTCAAATATCTCTCATCCTGTCATGCGTCGCTCAGCGTAGGATGGGATTGCACAACACCTTAGATCCATGACCCTCGGAACCGGTTCTGCGCGGGGTCGGTGTGCAAATGAGCTATAGGTGACGGATGAATGGGACACAACTGACTTGCCCTCTGTTCTATCGGGTGGGCGCTTGGGCACCGGGCTTGTGGTCACCGAGCTCACACGTTTTGCGACCGACACCATCGCGGTGACTCGGGGACATTGCTGTGCCATGTGAGGGAAATGGACAAAGTTTTTGATCCTCTACCTTTCTGGCCCGTGCACTATTCGCGCCGTCCGTTATCCCTTCGGCGCGACTTGCACCCAAGAAGGGGAATTGGGAATTCGGGTGGGCGGAAGGTAACCTTGGACGACTTCTCGGTTGAACTATACGAAGCAGATGATCCTCCAATTTTTCACTCCTAACCCCACCTGCGGTATCATTTTACCCATCTGCCCTGCCATTGCCTTGAGACGGGGATTAAGGGATGGGAGAGTAAAAAAGGGAGAGGAAGCGGGCACCGCTCAATATTGAATCTTGAGCCGCCACCATCTCGGTGAACAAGTGGACGACCGTCTAATGATCGGTCGTTGCTCCATGATCCTGTCCGGCGTAAAGTTCTCCCAGATGCTTTCGTTTCTTCCTCCGAGTTTCTTTCTTTGCGTTTGACTTTTTTTACCCACAGGTGCACGGCGAAAGTAGTGGGATTCATTCCTGGACCATGACATTCGCACAGGGGTAGCCTAGATCAGTGCGCGCAGCATGTCTCGATCATCATCGTTGATGGACTGATGGCTCAACTTTCCTCCTCTTTCCTGATAGGTCCTTTGTGATACCAAGCGAGCAAGATGCGCCGCCCATTCTGGGCTGGTGGGAGCAAGAACCATACAGTACCCGGAGCCCCCCTTTTTTTTCGTCGACCAGCCTCGATCGCTTCAGGGTTGCCTTTCTTGGGGAACCTTACCTTTTCTTTCTTTGCCTCTGGCTCTGCCATGGATTTGGTTTCTCTTCTCAGCGATTTCATATCTCGTCCTGATGGTCTAGATCCATGCCACCGGCAACGCACTAGACGGGCCCCGAGTCGACGGATCAGCGCGCCAGCTCTTCTCGTTCTTCCACTCGTCTCTTCTCCGTCGTTCTGATCCGTATTCCCGTCGTCGAACGATCACTTTTTTGATGTGCGGCGAACTCGAGACGCTTGCCATCACGAGCGTGCTGCACCCATCGGGTCAAGTTTAAGGTCTGGACCACATTTTCGATATTTCGGACCTTCGGGGGGGGGGGGGGGGGGGCCCCCGGCCGCCCCCCGGGGACGAGCGACGCATTGGCGGCCCCGCA